>JXCR01117873.1:56499-135260 GCA_002079205.1 Phalaenopsis hybrid cultivar | reverse complement strand
TGAAGAAACTGAGCTAATCATTCAGAAATGTCATGATTCTGAATTTGGAGGACATTTTGGGATTGATAAAACTGCTTAAAAAATTTTAAAAGCTGGATTTTTTTGGCCTACTGTCTTTAGAGATGTTTATAGATACATAAAAACTTGTGATCGATACAACGAGTAGGCAATATATCTAGAAGAAATGAAATGCCTCTAAATTTTATATTGGAAGTTGAACTCTTTGACGTTTGGGGATTAGATTTTATGGGACCATTTATTCCTTCATTTGGAAACTTATATATATATATTAATTGTAGTAGACTACATTTCTAAGTAGATTGAAGCACAAGCTTTACCTCGTTGTGACGCTAAATGTGTTTCAAGATTTTTGATGAAAAATATTTTCACTAGATACGGAGTGCCTAGAATGATTATCACTGACGGAGGATCCGATTTTAGAAATAAATACATTCAGAGATTGGCAAAAAAATTTAATATTATTCATAGAATCTCTACTGCCAATCATCCTTAAACAAACAGAGATTGGCAAAAAAAGTTAATATTATTCATAGAATCTCTACTGCCTATCATCCTCAAACTAGTGGGTTAACTGAAGTTTCTAATAGAGAGATTAAACAAATACTTGAAAAGATTGTAAACCCTAGTAGAATAGATTGGTCAACTAGATTGGATACTGCATTATGGGCTTACAGGACTGTTTATAAAACTCCTATTAGAATGACTCCTTACAGATTGATTTTTGGAAAGACTTTTCACTTACCAGTAGAATTGGAGCATAAAGCTTATTGGGCAATTAAAGAATTCAATTATAATTTAAAAGATGCTAGTAAGAAGAGATTGTTACAATTAAATGAATTGGAAGAATTAAGAAACGAGACTTATGATAACTAAAGAATTTAGAAGGAAAAATCAAATTTATGGCATGATCAGAAGATTAACCAAAAGAACTTTGAACCAGGACAATAGATTTTGCTTTACAACATTAGGCTGAAGTTATTTCCTGAAAATTGAAGTATTCTTGGCGGACCCTTTACTGTGACTCAAGTTTATACTTACGGAGCTGTTGAAATTGAAGATCAGAAAATCTCAAGTTTATACTTACGGAGCTGTTGAAATTGAAGATCAGAAGACATGAAATAGATTTAAAGTAAAAGTTTTACTTTACAATACTAGGCTGAAGTTATTTCCTGGAAAATTGAAGTCTCGTTGGTTAGGACAATTTATACTTACGGAATGTTGAAATAAGATCAGAAGATGGGAAATAGATTTAAAGTAAATGGACACAGATTAAAACCGTATTTTGAGTGTAAAAGACCAAATTTTAAAGAGGTTTTAATGATCAGTCAACCTGAATAACACCTGAATAGGTCGGGCTGACGATGTTAAACTAAGCTCTTTATGAGAGGCAACTCATATTTATCTTTTCTTTTATCACAATTATAGTAATTTTTATTTTGAAATTATTGTTAGTATGTGGTAGTATTAAACTCTACTACTCTTATTTACCCTTGAAACATCTTAAAAATTGGATCCATGAAGAAAAATTAGAACGTATTCGGACCAGAGTGAAACTGTGCAAATTTTGCCTTGGGCGCCGACTGCGCCCTCGACGCCGCCGATGACGGGTTTTTCCCGAGAGTCCAGACAAAACTGGTACAGAGGCTCGCCTACGGTGCCATAGACCTCGTCGACGGAGAGAAAGGCGAATTGGCGGTTACATGGGTTCAAATGGTGGTTTTTGGGCGGGAATTCTCTTTTTAAACTAAAAAATTTGATTTTTAGTTCATATTTTCCCTCAAAAAATGAAGTGAAACTCTACCAATCTCATTTCCATGGCTTCCAATTCTTTTGATAATCCTAAAATGTGAGTTTTCAATCGGCAAAAGTTTATTAGTGCGGAAGCGCAGTGAATCTTCAACAAGTTGCTGACAAAGTAAAAATTTAATCAAGGAATGAGGATTTGTAAATCACGGATTGAATAATCCCATGGTGGATATTGAAGAAACGATAGTGCGGCAAAGATGGTAAGTGATGTGCTACACTACCGCCGCCGTGGTGGTTCCAGTGGTGAAAGAATTTTATGTGAATTTGCCTGGAATCAACCAAGGAGTTGTTTATGTGCGAGGAAGATGGATTACTTTCACTCCTACACAGATCAACAAATTATATATGATAGACAATGTTCTTGTCTGCCACTATTCCAATTTCATCCTAACGAGAAACCAGATGAATGAGATTTACCAATATTTAACGGACGAAACTGACAACTGGAAAATAAGAGAAAACAGGTATGTTAGTTTTTCTACGACACTCCTGAATCCCGTTTCAAAACATTGGCACTTTTTCATTTCTGTAAACCTGTTATCGACAATGATGATCGATAAAGTTTCTAAAGAAAGTGCCATTTTGAATTACTGCATCCAAAGGGGACTGTCGATCGACATTGGATCTACAATTATGAAGTCGGTTTTGGGCATCGTTCATTGATCAACTTATGGGCTTCGGCACCCCTCCACAATTTTCTTACTCTGCAGTCAGTTCCAAGTGTCCTATGAAAATTGGGAAAAGGTACCGCTACCTTGGAAACCTTTGGATCCAACTGAGAGATTCCCAGTTTTTGAAGATGAAAATGACATGGTAATTATAGTAGATCGAGCATCTCAGAATTCACTTGCAGTTCAACGCTTAGTCCCTGATAAGTCTCTGGTGATCCTGCGCCGAATCAAGAAATTGGAAAATGAGGTATAAAATGTCATGAATGCGATTAATAATATCTCCAATTTCTTTGATCATCTAGACTGGAGGATGAAGGAACATTTATAGAACTTTGAACATTTAGAAGATAGCTTGATACAACTAATGAGGAGGATGAAGTTAATAGAAGAGGATTCCACTGAAGAATTTATATTCTGACCCTTCTACAACCTCTTTGTTCAAGTGCAATCAATGGGAGATCTCAGAGGAAAATCGAGTACCGAGTCTGAAGATTAGTAGATTTATATTACTAGCTATCTGTCTATCTATGTATTTATATTTAAACTTTATATTTGTTTTTCTTTAGAATTATGCTTTTAGATTTCTGTATAGTTGAGACTAAGCATAAGATGTTTTGTTTTCATCGTTTTGTGTGTTGTGGCTTGGATTGCGACGCTGAATTAATGTATTGAGGTTGAGACAATACCCAATTTAGTAACGTACATTGTACCCCTTGGAATTTATGTATAAATGTGATGCTTTTTGTTATGAAAGTTTATATGTGCTAAGTACATCGTTTAATCACTTAAAATTATGTCTATAATGACTAGAAAGATGTCATTAAAGCTTGAAACTGATCGAAATCCAAAAATCCGGAATTTGGACAAAATCAATAGAGCCCGTCGACAGTGCCCTTGACGCCGGCGACGGCGGATTTTTCCCGAAACTAAAGTTTAAAATTCCAATAAAGCGCGTCGATGGTGCCATCAACCCCGCCGATGGGGGGATCATGAAAAACACCTTTAACCATGACTTTGACCAGTCAACCGCCACTATTCATAATCCCCTTCCTCCTAAAAACACCATTTTTTACCTAGGGCTTGAGAGATCTTTGATTGGGAGGCGATTTCAAGGCTTTTTGACACTGGATTATATCATCTCTAGGTAAGTGCTTCACTCCAAGCTAAAAATATTTAATTTTCCCCATGGATTCCTTCCACATTGAGGAGATTCAAAAAATTTGAGAATGTGAAGAAAATTTGGGAAGCAATTCATGGATCTTAATGTTGAACTCTTTGAATTACCATTGGAAGCCAAGATTTTCATATTTGAAGTTATTTTTGGAATTTTTCTATAATTTTATTAGATTGAAATGGCTCCACATCAAAAGAGAAGAATTGAGTTTGATGAGTCTCGCTTCGTTAATGCGATGACTCAAACAAAGTTTACTTCCATATTTAAATGAAAGAAGTGCATACAAGATTGAGTTTTTGAAAGTCTGGGAGGAGAAATCAAACAAGTTATTGCCGACTAGAGGTGTGAAAACTTTTGTTACACCACCAATAAAGCTAATGCAAATGTTGTGAAGGAGTTCTACGCCAATGTGATTTATTCTGATGACGAAATTATTCAAGTACGTGGATTTCTTGTTGAGTTTACTGCCACCCGCATCAACACTTTTTATGAAGTCCCAGACTCTTATAGCTGTCAATATGAATACTTTAGTACAATGGAAGGCCCCCTTAATGATGTGATCAACTTTCTCACTGATAAGAAAGGAACATGGAAGATAAAGCAGCGAGAACGGGTAAATTTTTTCGCTTCCATGCTGAATGCCACCTCTAAGGCGTGACACTATTTCATTTCCTCTACTCTGTTACCGACCTATCACCATAGTGAGGTAATTAGAGATAGAGCTATTCTAAATTCTATATTTAGAATAGTAGAACTATAAATGTGGGGAGAATAATTCTTAAGAATATATTGACTACGTTGAGGAGTGATACTAGTGGTAACTAGGACATCTTGGACTTATTTATACAATTTGCAAACTTTCTGGAGTGGAAAGTGAAGATGAAGAATGGGTTTATCCTATGAAACCCATTTGTAAGGCTAATTTAAAGACTTATGAATCCCATGAGAAATGGAGAACTGGAAGTAGAAGTCAAGAACCTTCTATTAGTAGGGATGTCCCCTCTACAAGTTATGACCTTCCAGCTTCTAGTTCCCTACCCTCTCTGATTTGATGAATGAGTTGACCTTGCAGCGGAAAAACATAGAATTGATAAATGAAAGGATTGGAGGTTTAAAACGTCGACACAACTATGATAGTGAGTACCTTAAGAGGCATTCAAATTTTGAGATAGCTTATTATGAAGCTCAGGCCCGACACTACAGAGGTGAGCCTGATGTTACTTTTTCTGAGTGCCCCCGGTATACTCAGTATCATCCTGAGGTAGCTTATTATGAAGCTCAGGCCCGACACTACAGAGGTGAGCCTGATGTTACGTTTCTTGAGTGCCCCTGGTATACTCAGTATCATCCCAATCCACCTGGTGATCAAGGTGATGATGATATAGCTTGGGATTTTGATATTGAATGAAATTGATGTACTTATGTTTGTATTTTTGTTTTTGTATTTATTATTCTATGTACTTGGATAATTTTAATTTTTGTTATAAAGTTAGTGTTATGGTTAAATGTGCATGTATATTTCAATAGATATTGAGGAAAATTGTGGATTGTAATGTGATTTTTATTCCAAATTTTAATTTTAATTGTTTAGTATTGTGGTTGTGTTAGGAAATATTGTGTTTATTTAATGTTTTAGTTTTATATTTATTTCAAATTTTCATTACCCAGAAATTCCTCTAATGATTTATATGTGTAGAAAGCTCCTTATATTACAGACCAGGTGAAGTAAAAATTTGAGAAGGCCTGCAGAAATTTCAAAATGATGAAAATGCCTACAATACTGAGGTATGATTTATATTTATAGTTTTTATTTCCACCTATATTTTTTCATATTTAAAAATTTAAGTTTGGGGGAGGGAGGAAAAAGATTAACTATTAAATGTCCTCTATTTCAATATTTTCAAACATTATTTATATGATTTCATGTAGTGAATTTATTTCAGGTAACTATATTTTTTTAACCNACATTTTCCTTTTTCCTTAAGGGATAAAGCTGAAATGTGGTTAAACTCATTAGGACTTGGATCTATTAGAACATGGAGTGAGTTAGCATATAAATTCTTGGCTAAGTATTTTCCACCATAAAAGACTGTTAGGCTTAGAAATGATAANAGAATTTTCATTCTGACCCTTCTACAACCTCTTCGTTCATGTACAATCAATGGGTGATCTCAGAGGAGAATCCAATACTGAATCTGAAGATTAGTAGATTTATATTACTACATATTTGTCTATCTATGTAATTTGAAATTTGTAATTGCTTTTCTTTAGAATTAAGCTTTTAGATCTCTGTATAGTTGAGACTAAGAATAGGATGTTTTGTTTTCAGTGTTTTGAGTGTTGTGGCTTGGATTATGAAGCTGAATTAATGTGTTGAGGTTGAGAAAATACCAGACTTAGGTATGTTATGTACCTCTTGGAATTTATATATAAATGTGATGTTTTGTGTTGTGAAAGTTTATATGTGCTAAGTACATCATTTAGTCACTTAAAATTATGTCTATAATGATTAAACAGATGTCGTGTAGGCTTGGAATTGATCGAAATCGCAAAAATCCAGAATTTGGACAAAATCAATAGAGCCCGCCGACAGCGCCCTCGACGCCGCCGATGGCAGATTTTTCCCGAGACTTAGGATTTATGTCCAATAGAGAGTGCCGACGGCGCCATCTACCTCGCCTACAGTGAGCTCGCAAAAGAACACCTTTAATTGTGATTTTGACCAGTCAACCGCCACTTCTCATCATCCCCTTCCTCCTAAAAATGCAATTTTTGAAATAGGGCTTGAGAGATCTTAGATTGGGAGGTGATTTCAAGGCTTTTTGACATCGGATTTGATCATCTCTAGGTAAGAGCTTCACTCCAAACTACAAATATTTGATTTTCACCATGGATTTCGTCCACATTGAAGAGATCAAAAAATTTTGAAAATGTGAAGAAAATATTGAGAAGAATTTCATAGATCTTAGTGTTGAACTCTTAGAATTACTTTTGGAAGCCATTATTTGCATATTTGAAGTATATTGTGGAATTTTTCTGTAATTTGAATAGATTGAAATGGCTCCACGATAAAAGAGATGAATTGATTTCGACGAGTCTCGCTTCGTCAATGTGATGGCTCAAACAAGATTTACTTCTGTATTTAAAGGAAAAAAGTGTATACAAGATCGAGTTTTCAAGAGTCCTGGTGGAGAAATTTACAAGTTATTGCCGAGCGGAGGTGGGAAAACTTTTGTTACCCCACCAATAAAGTGGATGCAAATGTTGTGAAGGAGTTCTATGCCAATGTAATCTATTCTGAAGATGGAATCGTTCAAGTGCATGTATTTTCTATTGAGTTTACTGCCACCCGCATCAATACCATTTACGAAGTCCCAGGCTCTTATAGCTGCCACTATGGATCCTTTAGTACGATGGAAGGCCCCATAAATGATGTGATCAACGTGGAAGATTAAACAACGAGAACAGGTAAATTTTATNTCGACTACCTAACGCAACCCTCCACTTTTCTCATCCGGGCTTGGGACCGGCAACGGCAGTGTTAATACAAAAAGTAATATATACAAAAAGTGATAACCAGTATATCCATCTAAAAAGTAATAATATTTATTTCTAGCCACTCTATCCAAGATTTGGTCTAGAAAGGGTAAAGGAAGTGATCTTTTGTGGTGGCCATATTTAATTTTCTATAGTTAATACAAATTCGCCAAACAGTAACGTGTCTTATTGGAATTAATCCATTTTTCTCATTTTCTTCAACGGTCACTCCTTTCTTTGGAACACATTGAATTGGACTTACCCAAGCACTGTCTAAAATAGGATATATAATTCCAACATCTAGCCATTTTAAACTTTCTTTTTTAACAAGTTCTTTCATTATTGGGTTTAATCTCCTCTAAGGACCAGCTTTAGGTACGTATTGTTCATCAAATATAATTCTGTGCATACAAATAGAAGGATTAATTCCTTTAATATCTACAAAAGTCCATCCAAAAGTCTTTTTATAGCTTTTCAACATCTCTATTATGTTTTGTTCTTGAATTTTAGTTAACTCTGAAGATACAATCAGGCAATGTAGATGACTCTCCTAAAAATACATATTTTAGATGGGCTGGTAATATCTTCAGTTCATGTTCAGGTGGTTTAAATCTTGAAGGAATAAGTTTTTTATTATCGTTTTCCAACAAGTCTAAAGTTTCAAATTTGTCCTTAATATAATCCAAATCCTCTTCTTTTATCTCGTCCTTGATCTCAAAAAGATCTCCTTGCTTTAATTTGTCTTTAAACTCATTCTTAAATTGCTCATTACTCAAATAATCAGTTACTTTCATCTTGAAACATTCATTGTTTGTTTCTATTGCAGGATATTTCATAGCTTTTGCAATATTAAATTTTACATCTTGATCATTAACTGTCATTATTAATTATCCTTTCTGCACATCTATCATAGCTCTGCTTGTTGAATGAAATGATCTCCCCAAAATAATATGAATCTCTTTATCTTCCTTTATATCTATTACTATAAAGTCTATAAGGAAAATAACTTATCGACTTTTACTAATACATCTTCTATAACTTATTTCTTATAAGTTATTGATTGATCAACTAACTCAAGAGTTATAGTAGCAGGGGAAATCTCTCCCAAATCTAAACATTTGAGATTGTTACTCGCTCCTAAATCACGATTTTCCAAAAATCTTTTCACCAATAGCACAAGGTATAGTAAAACTACCAGGATATTTTAATTTTTCAGGAAGATTTTTCTAAATAATATCAATACACTCTCCACTAAGTGCAACTATCTCATGATCTGTAAACTTCCTTTTCTTCTTTAGCATATCCTTCATAAATTTCACATAACTTGGAATTTTTTTCTAATGCTTCAACAAGAGGAATGTTTATCTAGGATTTTCAAAAATTTTGTAAATTGTTTATCTTTATTCTTCTGCTTCAGTCTTTGAGGAAACAGAGGTAATGGGTTCTCTAAAGGACCATATGTTTATTCTTTTTCATTTTAGTCACTTTGATTTTCTTCCTTCTCTTCATCAACTTTAGTTTCTCTTTAGATCCTTGTTTTAACTTCTTTTCCACTTCGTAATTGAATAGCTTTAATTTGATCCTTATTTTAATCTTTTGAATTAACTTCCACAGTACTCAAAAGAATTCTAGAAGGTCTGTTACTGAGTGCAGTAGCAATATGTCCTAATTGATTTTCAATATTTCTAATAACAACCCCTTGATTCTATATTTAGTTTCCCATGTTCAACATTACTTATTCCATTGTCAACTGCTTTTTCCTTAACTTGTCAGTTAGGGGTTAGCGTTAAATCCCAGAGAATAATAAAGTCAAAAATTAGGATTTCCTTTATTGTTCAAATTTTTGAAGGGATTCACCGTATTGTTATAATTATTACAACTAAAATTAGGGTGATTTTTCTATCCAGGGTTATAATAATATATTAAGGATTGTTATTTCAATTATTTATAGCATTTAAATTTTCATAAGATGATTGAGTATCAATTATCTGCCCTAGTGAATTTCCCTCTAATATTGGGGATATTTGAGAATAGTTCACTCCAATTTGATCAATCATTTTTGAAATAGTAGCACTTTGAGATGCTAAAATAGACATTGCATCAGAATCTTGAATACTAGCTACTCTCTTAAGATTTAACCTTTCTTAGGGCCATTGAAAATTGTTAGTGGTCATTTCTTCGATTAAAGAGTAGGTTTCATCAAAAGGTTTTGACATTAGTGATCCACGTGCAACAGCATCTATAATAGCTCTAATTGATCCCACTAATCCATTTTAAAATTTTTGAATTATTAACCAATCTGGTAAAGCATGGTGTGGATATTTTTTAAGAAGATCTTTAACTCTTTCTCAATCTTCATATATTGATTCTCCTTCAAACTGACAAAAAGATGTAATATCATTTCTAAGCTAAGTAGTTTTTGAGGGTGGAAAATATTTAGCCTAGAATTTTTGAATAGTTCTCCCCAAGTTCTGATAGATTCAGGTGCTAAAGAATTTAACCAAGCTTTAGCCTTATCCCATAATGAAAAAGAAAAAAGTCTAAGCAAAACAGTATAATTAGACACTCAGTAATATTTAAAAGTAACACAAATTTCAAAAAAACTAGCATGATATAAATTAAGATCTTCATTAGGTGTTCCTGCAAACTGATTATTTTTTACTATTTGGATAATTGCAGGTTTAAGCTCAAATGAATTAGCAGCGACATCAAAATTATGAATAATCAAATGAAGTTCATCTGCCATTGGATTAACATAATCTTTTAAAGGTCTTTGTCGAATTTCATTTATTTGATTATATAAGTTATTCACCATTTCATTTAAATTTTTAATTTCTTTTTGTTGTTTTCAAATTTTCTTAATAGTATGTTCTAATTATGAATCATAAGGTACTAAACCTTCAGATCCAGTATTTCGCATAAACAAGTATAATAAGCAAAGAAAAATCTTTTAAAAATACACTTAAATATAGTTAAATATTTTTTGATTTTTTTGATTTTATAATTTTTTTTTGATAATTTTTATTTTGCATATTTCTATCTTTAAATTTCCTAATTTACCAAATCAATTTAATTTACCATTACTGTCCCCAACAATGGCGTCATCAACTAGATCCGCAGAAAATATAATTGTGTAAAATTTATTTAAGTTTGACTCTACTATGTAACGGTGCCAAAAGCTTCATACAATATTTATGATTAAGAAATTTAAACAATTAATGTTAGGATTCTATGCAAGCATGTGTATCGTTATCATGTAAAAAAAGACTTTTTGTTTAAGCCGCGAATATCGATCCCATGGGGAAGGTTTAAAATTGAAGTGATAAATTTACTAGAAAATTCATAGAAAGTAAAACAAAATTAGTGTCATTAATTTCAATTATTGAGATATTATCAAAATTAAATTATTTAACTATTAGCAAAACTAAAATGCAAAGTTCAAAAAGTAACTACTAAACATTAAACTATTAAACTATGTAACTATGTTTTTGTGGTGAAGATTTCTTATGTGAAAAAGCAACTTTCCCACAACTATGAGATTTTGGTAAATAAGATGAGACAAATGGTTTTAAAATACATTGTGCCAAATAGGAGTAGATTTAATTCACTACCCTGATACAGTGTTATAGAAATCCTAGGTTTAGTCCCTAAATCTGTGGCTAGGCTAGGAGGATACTAACTCTTACTCTAGAGCCAACACTTCCCTTCACCTGAAGGCTAATTCTCACTGTCACCCTAAAATCTTCAATTCTACACCCAACAATGTATACTTCCATATTTTTTTGCACTTATTTCCATGAATGAAATGCTCGTTCATGGAATCAAATGTGATCCTCACTCTATTGTAGAACTCACACTCTATTTCCTGGATCACATGTTTCACAACACATTTTAGCAATTCAATTGGCCAGATCAAAAAGTAAATTAAGTTTGGAGTTGAAAAATCATTACAATTTATTTTATATTTTAATATTGGCACATACATATTATGTTTTCATTTCACCATATCTTAGAGTAGGGAGAAAGGTAAAGAAAACTACTTAGACTTCATGAGAAAGATACAACAGAACATAAATTTCATATATAAGAGAAAGTTCATACAACACTAATAAACAAACAACAGTTATCTGAAACTCTTTCTCAAAGAAAATCCCTTGTAGCTTCTCCTAGGAAATGTAGGAAGAAAAAACCTCACTTTTATCCTTCTCCAACGCTCTTAGGGACGAATTCACACTTAATCTCACCATAAAAACTCTAAACTCTTAAAGGAAAATCACTAATAGACTATTAAATGGTGGTGGAGTGAAGATGGAAAAAGTGTATGGATGCAAGGTGTGGTAAAAATGAGCGAAGAGGAATGAAGAAGAGAGCCTTTTCTAATCAATTTCAGCTCTAAATAGAGCATAGAGTCAGTTCTCCAATAGGTGCATCCAAAATTTGTCGAATCTTCCAGAAATAGTTCTAAACTGACATTGGCGTCGTCAATGCCAGTGGTTTGTAATTTAATTCATGCTCTCTATCAAACAGTGTCATCGGCGCTGCTTCTAGCGTCATCAGCGCTGCTTTTGGCGCCATCAGTACTGATAAAATCCATCTGCCATTTTATAAGTCTTTACCATCGGCGCTGAATAATTCTTCAAAAATGTCATTTTGGCTCGAAATTTCATCCTTTTTGCTTTCTTTTGCTTTAATTCCTAAAAATCAACAACCTGCAAAAAACATAAAAATACCTTCCATTAAAGTGCAATATAACAAAAAATGAGTATAAAATATCTCTTAAAATGCATATATTTTTGTTGTATCAACTATCTGCATGAGTCTCCCAAAAGATAAAAGGATCAAATTCAACACTTTTGGGTTTTAGGATTGTGAGTGATTGTGGGTGATAGTGAGTGCAAGTGAGTGAACTAGCTCTAGACCAACACCCAGAGTCAATCATAAGATCAAGACGTCTTATATGGACTCTCCTTGAGATCCCCTTTCTTGACCCCACCAATTAAGTGCTAGAGGTTAGGACCAATATGTGGAACTTCAAGTTTAGCAAGGAAGAGTTTAGAGTTACTAATGGTGAGGGTTCCTTTCTAGTTTTTTAGGAATAGTCAACAGAAAAGTTCTATGGTATGACCCTAGGCTACTAAAGAGGGAAAACTAAATGTCAACCAAAAGTGAGGTCAAAAACTGGACCCCCAATAGGTGTGGTGTGCTAGGCAAGCACACGGTGTGTATTTACGTTGACCGAAAAGATCAACAAAACCAATAAAGACTCCTAAGTCAACACACATAGAAGGTGTGTAGAAATTTAGTGTTAGTTGTTCCTACTGGGGAATTAGCAAGTGCATCTCTGATTGAAATCAAGGAGTAGGAACTCTTGATGGGGAATGGAGAGTGGGTTCGAAATTATCAAGTTTCATATGTTTTTAGAGGATGGAAATTAGTTTTAAGTGGTGACTCCGAGATGAGATTTGCAATTTAGGTATCAATTCTAAAAAGAGAGTGATAAAATAGGCACCAACCTCAAAAGAAGGGAATCAAAATTTAGGTACTGACCCCAAAATGAGAATTGAAATTTAGGTATCAATCGTGAAAAAGAGATTCAGAATTTAGGTACCGACCTCGAAGATCGAGAGTAGGAGGTCGTGTTCCATTCAACAGGGTCTTACACCTATCTCAAAGATATGTGTAGAGAATTGAATGTCATGTCCCATTCAAAGGGGACTTATACCAATCTCAGAAGATTGAGGATAGGATAATGTATTCCATTCAAGGGAGTCTTACATCTTTCTGTAAGATGTGTGAAGAGAATTGGATGTTGTGTCCAATTCAATGGGGTATTATACCAATCTCAAAAGGTTGAGAATAGGTTGTTGTGTTCCATTCAAGGGAGTCTTAAACCTATCTCAAAGATATTTGTAGAGAATTGGATGTCGTGTCCCATTCAAAGAGGTCTTTTACCAATCTTGAATGGTTGAGAATAGGAGGTTGTGTTCCATTCAAGAGAGTCTTACACCTATCTCGAAGATGTGTGTAGAGAATTGGATGCCATGTCCCATTCAAGGAGGCTTATGCCAATCTTGAAAGGTTGAGAATCGGGTGTTGTGTTCCATTCAGGGGAGTGTTACACCAGTCTCAAAGATATATGTACAGAATTGGATGTCGTGTCCCAATTAAGGGGGTCTCATACCAATCTTGAAGATATGTGTAGAGAATTGGATTTCGTGTCCCATTCAAGGGGGTCTTTTACCAATCTGAGAAGGTTGATAATAGGATGTTGTGTTCCATTCAAGGATGTCTTATACCTTTCTCGAAGATATGTGTTCCATTAGGAAGGAGAGCTTGATGCCTCACATCCGACCAAAAGGGTGACAGAGAGCTGTCATTATATAGATAAGGAGAGGTCTATGGGCCATATCCAATCCAGGAGGTAGAGGAAAGGAAAATAGCGTTTCGGTACTAGCTACAAGAATGACCCGAATGTAGTGCAGAAAGTTTATGGTGTTGAACTCATTTATGTGTGTTATGTGAAAGGTTGACATTGGTGAGGAAGATATGTGGAATTTTGTGAGGTTTTTTGCAGAATAGAAAATTCTGCAAGGATGTGAAGAGAATTAGTGCAGACAAGGATAGTCATGATGTACGAGCAAAGAGTAAGAGACCTCAAAATCGAGAGAAAAAACTCAACAGATTTAGTTTCTTTTCTTATTGTCTTTATCATATTTAATTATCAAAATATAATTTTAAAATTCAATTTTTTATTTGTTGGTTGATTTTTTTAGAAGAGTATTTTATTTAAAATTTATTATTGTCAAGTTTTACTGTTTTGTTCTTTGTTCATTGCAGTTTAGAACCAATGTATGGCTTCATTGCTTTTATCCATCGCACAAATGGGCAATTGAATAAACAGACAAAAATTCTGAAAGAGATTTCATTAATCTGCTTCAACAGGTGTTACAGATTGAGTACAGGCCAGAGCCTCAAAATGTACAATATACTGAACACATCAAAATACATCTGAAAATATCTCATGTTGGGTACATATCACAAGCTGAGCCTATCTAATACATATGTCATCATAGCTACCGTGTCAAAATGCAGTAAGAAGGTGTCTCCTGAGTGTTCATCTCTGGTGGGGCGAGCTCCTGATCGAGCTGACCTACTAAGCCACGCTCGAAGACAAGAGTTGCCTTTGTATGTGCTTAGAGGTGCAACCCTCTCATAGTATGTAAGGCAGTAGCTTTTCTAGCTCCGGGTTCAGGCCGTAATCGGTATGAAATTTTTCTGTCATCCATTCTTTGAAAAGTTACAGGCACCCTGCAGTGTCGTACTGACCAAAAGAAAATATGATGAGATTTTCATACCACTTTTATACTGTTTCTAATGATATTGCACTTTAAAGAAAGGTATTTTTGATGTTTTGTTGCAGGAATTATGAATTAGGGTCAATGGAGCAAAAAGATGCAAAAAAGGAACGAATTTGGAGCAAAAATGACCAAAATGTGGAGAATTGCACGAGGGCACTGACGTCGCCATCAAGGCCGCCGATGGCAAGATTTTCCTGAGGCTACAGGACAAATTCTCCAGAAGGGCGTCGACGGTGCCATTGAGGCCACCGACGGCGGGATCGACAGTTATGTGACATGTACAATGGATATGGCCGGATTTTGGAGGGGTGCGTTAGCAACTCTTGGGAAAACTCATCCACATCTTTAGAGAGAACATTTTGGCCGAAAATAGAGAGACTTTTGGAAACTTTTGGAGGTTTGGAAGCTATAGAAAGGTTCCAATAGTGTGTACCGTGGTGGTGTCCGCTGAGTTTTTGTTGTTTGTAGAGTGTAGAGATTTTAATTTAGGGTTAGTTGTGAGGAATTCTTCGGTTAGATTGTGAGGAATTCTTTGAGAGATTGTAAGAGTGGAGGGAAAGTGAGAGATTTTTTTGTATAATTGTGAGGAATTCTTCGAGAAATTGTAAGAGTGGAGAGAAAGTGAGAGATTTCTTCTCCCTTGCTACTTTGAATTCTTCGAGAGATTGTAAAAGTGGAGGGAAAGTGAGAGATTTCTTCCTCCTTGCCGCTTTTGTGTTGTAAAGAAAGGAAGAGATTCAGAGGAACTTCGAGGAGTTTTGAAGAGGAATTCTGTGTGTTGTAAAGAAAGGAAGAGATTCAGAGGAACTTCGAGGAGTGTACTTCGAAGAGGAATTTTGTGTGTTGTAAAGAAAGGAAGAGATTCAGAGGAACTTCGAGGACTATTCTTGGGGAGAAGTTAGAGATAAGTTATTTATTTTTATAGTTTGTATGACTTTGATTTTATATATGAATTTTGAGTTTATAGATAAGTTATTTATTTTTATAGTTTGTATGACTTTGATTTTATATATAAATTTTTAGTTTTTGTGTTNTCTTGGGGAGAAATTAGAGATAAGTTATTTACTTGTTATAGTTTGTATGCCTTTGATTTTATATATGAAATTCAAGTTTTGTTGTGTCTTACCCATGATATGTGAGTAATTTTCTCTGTCTTTCTCCTTGTCTCAAGATTTGTGAAATGGTACNAAGGAAGAGATTCAGAGGAACTTCGAGGAGTTTTCTTGGGGAGAAATTAGTGATAAGTTTATTTATTGTTGTTGTTTGTATGACTTTGATTTATATATGAATTCTGAGTTTTATTGTGTTTTCCCCATGAGATCTGAGTAGTTTTCTTTGTCTTTCTCCTTGTCTCGAGATTTGTGAAATGGTGACTTGAATTGGTGATGCCATGAAAATGTTTATGAAATTGTGATGATCTTTTAACTTCAATCTTAATTTACTTTCAATTTGGCCAATTAATTTGTTAAAATATGTTAAGTTATACAACNGAAGGAGGTTTTGAAAGAGGGGGAGAGACTTTTGGAGGTTTAGAGAGCTTGTTGGAGTGGTTAGATTGTGAGGAATTCTTTGAGAGATTGTAAGAGTGGAGGGAAAGTGAGAGATTTTTTTGTATAATTGTGAGGAATTCTTCGAGAAATTGTAAGAGTGGAGAGAAAGTGAGAGATTTCTTCTCCCTTGCTACTTTGAATTCTTCGAGAGATTGTAAAAGTGGAGGGAAAGTGAGAGATTTCTTCCTCCTTGCCGCTTTTGTGTTGTAAAGAAAGGAAGAGATTCAGAGGAACTTCGAGGAGTTTTGAAGAGGAATTCTGTGTGTTGTAAAGAAAGGAAGAGATTCAGAGGAACTTCGAGGAGTGTGAGGAATTCTTTGAGAGATTGTAAGAGTAGAGGGAAAGTGAGAGATTTCTTCCTCCTTGCCGAGAGGAATTCTGTGTGTTGTAAAGAAAGGAAGAGATTCAGAGGAACTTTGAGGAGTTTTTGAGGAATTCTGTGTGTTGTAAAGAAAGGAAGAGATTCAGAGGAACTTCGAGGAGTGTTCTTGAGGTGGAGAAATTAGAGATAAATTGGAAGAGATTCAGAGGAACTTCGAGGAGTTTTCTTGGGGAGAAATTAGAGATAAGTTTATTTGGAAGAGATTCAGAGGAACTTCAAGGAGTGTTCTTGGGGAGAAATTAGAGATAAGTTATTTATTTGTTGTAGTTTGTATGACTTTAATTTTATATATGAATTCCGAGTTTTATTGTGTTTTCCCCATGAGATCTGAGTAGANATTCAGAGGAACTTAGAGGAGTTTGCTTGGGGAGAAATTAAAGATAAGTTTATTTACTTGTTGTAGTTTGTAGGACTTTGCTTTTATATATGAATTCCGAGTTTTGTTGTATTTTCCCCATAAGTTCTGAGTGGTTTTCTCTGCTTATATATGAATTTCGAGTTTTGTTGTGTTTTTCCCATGAGATCTGAGTAGTTTTCTCTGTTCTCCTTGTCTTGAGATTTGTGAAATGGTGATTTGAATTGGTTGAGCTATGAAAATGTTAACGAAATTGTGATGATCTTTTCACTTCGTTCTTAATTTACTTTCAATTTGAACAATTGATTTGTTAAAATATGTTGAGTTTTACAACTAAAGTGAAGATTACATCTAAGATTCATGGAGGTCAAAAAAATGTTTAAGAAATTGTGATGATCTTTTCACTTTGATCTTAATTTATTTTCAATCTGGTCATAAATGTTAAAGAAGTTGTGATGATCTTTTCACTTTGATCTTAATTTACCTTCAATCTGGCCAATAGATTTGTTAAAATATGTTGAGTTTTACAACTAAAGTGAAGATTACATCCAAGATTCAGGTAGATTAAAANAATTTTGAAGGGATGCTTAGGAAACTCTTGGGAAAGATCATCCACAACTTTAAAAGAACATTTTGGCCGAAATTTGAGAAGGGCTAGAGGCTTTGGAGGTTTNAATTTACTTTCAATCTGGCCAATTGATTTGTTAAAATATGTTGAGTTTTACAACTAAAGGGAAGATTACATCAAAGAATTAGGCGTAGAATTGGAGATTTTAGAGTGACATACTAAAATCCTCAATTCGGTCTTATCATTTGGGTGTTGAAGTGTATATGTTAGCCCTCAGGCGAGGGGAACATGGGAGCTCTGAAGTGAGAGCCGGTATCCTCCCAGCCTAGCTGCAGATTCAGTAAACAAGCATAGGATTAGTCAATGTTCTTTATGCCTGGACCAAAGGATAAAGAATAGGTATGCTCATATTTGGCACAATAAAATTTGAACTAATTCACTTTATCCATTCACTACAATTTCTTAACAAGGAGAAGGATGCTTTCTTATATAATGAATATCATATTTAAACCTTCAATAGTATCATTAGTTATTTAATAGTTATTAAAATTACATATTTATTTCAATTCCCTATTAGTGAAAGATAAGCAACTTGAACTTGGTTGTTGTGATTAAAGTATTGTTTTTTTAAAAATCTTAGTCTGCGGTTCTAAACTTACTTCCTGTGGGATCGATATCTAGGACTCCATTAGAGCCCTATATTACTTGAGCAATATGTATACTTGTGTTGACATCGATATCTAAGATTTGCTTTTCTAAAATCTTAGTTCGTAGTTCTAAAGTTACTCCCTATGGGATCGATATCTAGGACTCTATTGGAGCCCTATATTACTTGAGTGATACATATACTTGCTGTGGGATCGATATCTAGGACTCCATTAGAGCCCTATATTACTTGAGCGATACATATACTTGTTCGATATCTAGGACTCCATTAGAGCCCTATATTACTTGAGCGATATGTATACTTGCGTTGACAATATCTAGGACTCTCCATTAGAGCCCTATATTACTTGAGCGATACGTATACTTGCATTGATAAGTGTGACTTTATTGCTTTTCTAAAATCTTAGTTCGTAGTTCTAAAGTTACTCCCTATGGGATCGATATCTAGGACTCTATTGAAGCCCCTATATTACTTGAGCGATATGTATACTTGCGTTGATAAGTGTGACTTTACAAATATTGAAACTTATATTACTTGAGCAAGTTCTAAACCACTCCCTGTGGGATTGATATCTAGTACTCCATTAGAGCCCTATATTACTTGTGCGATATTATTACTCCCTGTGGGATTGATATCTAAGACTCCATTAGAGCCCTATATTACTTGAGTGATACGCTTGCGTTGATAAGTGTGACTTTACAATTATTGAATATTTATTACATCCATATTTATCTTATTTTGATAAGTGTGACTTTACAATTATTGAATATTTATTACGTCCATATTTAACTTATACTTTTGAGCATATATAAAGGCACGAGTCAAGTTTTTGGCGCCGTTGTCGGGGACTAAAAAAATCACAATTAGAGTAACTGACCAAATTAGGTTATTAGAAAATTTTTACTTGAATTGCAACTTATTTTTATATTTAGTTAATTATATTACTGTTTACTAATTTCAAATAATATGCGTAAATTTGCGCCTGAAAATTTTATACCCTGTGATTTAGAATTAGAACGCACTGTAAGAAGGACTAAAAGATTAAGAAGAAAACCTAGAAATTTTTATGTAATGGAAAACGACATGAACAATCAAGGAATAGAGAAGGAACACCAACCTAGACCCCTACGAGGTTATGAAAATATTACTGCAGATGAAATTCACTTATCCATCTAAAATCCTGATGTAGCTGCTAATTCATTTGAGCTTAAACCTACTATTATCCAAATGGTACAAAAGAATCAATTTGGCGGTGCACCAAATGAAGATCCTAACTTACACCCCGCTAGTTTTTAGAATAGCAATCAATTTGGAGGTACACCAAATGAAGATCCGAACTTACACCTCGCTAGTTTTTTAGAGCTGTGTGCTACTTTTAAATATGATAGAGTCTCAAACGATGCTGTTAGACTTAGACTTTTTCCTTTTTCACTGAGGGATAAAGCTAAGATGTGTTTAAATTCGTTAGTACCAGGATCTATTAGAACATGTCTTTCACAGAAATTTCTATCCAAATATTTCCCTCCATCCAAAACTGCTAAACTTAGAAATAACATAACATCAAAGGCTAAGATGTGGTTAAATTTGTTAGCACCAGGATCTATTAGAACTTCGGGAGAACTTTCATTTTTTCACTTAGGGATAAGGCTAAGATGTGGTTAAATTCGTTAGCAGCTGGATCTATTAGAATTTGGGGAGAACAAATTTCTATCCAAATATTTCCCTTTCCAAAACTGCTAAACTAAGAAATGACATAACATCGTTTTTCTATCCAAATATTTCCCTTCATCCAAAACTGCTAAACTTAGAAATGACATAACATCGTTCTGTCAGTCCAAATATTTCCCTCCATCCAAAACTGCTAAACTTAGAAATGACATAACATCGTTCTATCAAATTGATGGAGAGTCAATATATGAAGCTTAATTTCCCTCCATCCAAAACTGTTAAACTTAGAAATGACATAACATCGTTCTGTCAGATTGATAGAGAGTCAATATACGCAGCTTGGAAGAGATTTGAAGATCTTCTTAGGAAATGCCCTCATCATTTGTTACCAGATTGGTTTTTAAATTCAAACTTTTTATAATGGATTAGTGGGATCTCTTAGATTGATTATAGATGTTGCGGCTGGTGGATCGTTAATGTCAAAACCTTTTGATGAGGCTTATTCATTAATATGAAGCGGCTGGTGGTTCTTTAATGTCAAAACCTTTTGATGAGGCTTATTCATTAATAGAAGAAAATGCTACCAACAATTTTCAATGACCCTCTGAAAGGGTAAATCCTAAAAGAGTAGCTAGTATCCACGGCTGGTGGTTCGTTAATGTCAAAACCTTTTGATGAGGCTTATTCATTAATAGAAGATATGGCGCAACAATTTTCAATGGCCCTCTGAACGGGTAAATCCTAAAAGAGTAGCTAGTATCCATGATTTTGATGCAATATCAATGTTAGCTTCGCAGATTGCTGAAATATCAAAGAAATTGGATCATTATAGGATGAATTATTCTCCAACACCTCCTATGATGGAAGAGAATTCATCTAGCCAATTTCTGGATGTTCAAACTTCAAATGAGACTTTAAATGCTATTAATAGACCCAACAACCCTTATTTCAATTTGTGGATGTTCAACCATCATATGAGACCTTAAATGCTATTAATAGCCAACAACATTATTTGACTATTATAACCCATGTTGGAAGAATCATCCAAATTTTAATTGGAATAACAATTCTTCTACAGATCAACAATGTTATTATAACCCAGGTTGGAAGAATCATCCAAATTTTAATTGGAATAACAATTCTTCTACAAACCATTACAACCCAGGTTGGAAGAATCATCCAAATTTTAATTGGAATAACAATTCTTCTACAAATAAACCCAGGTTGGAAGAATCATCAAAATTTTAATTGGAATAACAATTCTTCTACAAATCAACAATTGGGTGGATGTTCAACCTTCATATGAGACTTTAAATGCTAGTAATAGACCCAACAACCCTTATTCGAACTATTGTAACCCAGTTGAAACCTTAAATGCTATTAATAGACCCAACAACCCATATTCGAACTATTATAACCCAGGATTGAATCATCCAAATTTTAATTGGAATAACAATTCTTCTACAAATCAACAATGGGCAAACAACTAGTGAACCCATTAGGAAATTCATCCAACTAAATTAATGTTAACTATAGACCTTCTTATCCCCCAAGAATTTAACAGTAACACTCAAATTAAGAAGAAGAAGTTGTCTGTGGAAGAACTGATATTCAACATGGGTCAACTATTGCAGAATCATCTCAAATTAAGGAGAAGAAGTTGTCTATGGAAGAACTGATATTAAACATGGGTCAACAGTTATAGAATCAAGCAATTACAAATTCAAGGAAATCAATTACAAAATCAAAGAACTGCTATTAAGAATATTGAAAATCAATTAGTGGCATATCACTACTGCGCTTAGTACCCGAACATTAGGAACTTTTCCTAGTACTATGGAACTAAATCCTAAAGATCAAGGAAAAGAATAAATCAAGGCGATACAATTACGAAGTGGAAAAGAATTAGAGACAAGAGTGCAAAAAGAACAGAAACTGAAAAAGAGAAAGTGGATACTGAAAAAGAAAATGATCATGAGTACCCAGATTTAAAGTATCCATTTACAGCAATGAAAATTACTGTGGAGAAACCTCCACCATCATTTCCTCANTATATATATATATTTATATATTTGGGTTGTCTCCCACAAAGAGCTTCGTTTAACGTTGTCAGCCTGATGCACCATTTATTTAGTTGGGTTAACTTAACATTAAAACTTGTTTAAATTGTGGTATGTGCCCTTCATAATAAATTTTCAATTAATGCCCATTAACTTTAAATATCTTTCCAGTGTTAGGATCTTTAATAACAGCAGTTCCATAATGATAGACTTTAATTACTTTAAATGGTCCTAACCATCTGGATTTACGTTTTCCTGGAAATAATCTCAATGTTGTATTATAAAATAAAACTTCTTATCTAGGTTCAAACTTCTTTTTAATAATATCCAATGCCATATTTTCATTTTCTCTTTATAGATTTTTGCATTATCATATGCTTCATTTCTAATCTACTCAAGTTCATTGAGTTGCAAATGCATATTTTCATTTTCTCTTTATAGATTTTTGCATTATCATATGCTTCATTTCTAATCTCCTCATGCTCATTGACTTGCAATAATCTTTTCTCACTAGCATCCTCTAAATTAAAATTAAATTTTTTAATAGCTTAAAATGTTTTATGCTCCAATTCTACTAGTAAATGACATGTTTTTTCCAAAAATAAGTCTATATGGGGACATTCTTAAAGAAGTCTTATAAGCAGTTCTATATGGCTATAATGTAGTATCTAATCTAGCAAAGCAATCCAATTTATAGGGATTTACAGCTTTTTGTAAAATTCTATTAATTTCACGATTTAATATCTCTACTAGACTGCTAGTCTGAGGATAGTAAAAAAAAGAGAATCTATGCATAATATCATTTTTCTTAATTAATTTTTTGTTTCTCTTATTCCTAAAATGAGATCCTCCATCTGTAATAATTACTCTCGGCATTTCAAATCTTGTAAGAATATTTTTAATTTAAATTTAGAAATACTCCGAGCATCACATTTAGGTACAACAATAGCTTCAATCCATTTGGTCATATAATCAACAACAAGTAATATATATAAATTTCTAAAAGAAGACATAAATGGTCCCATAAAATCTAATCCCCACACATAAAAAATTTCAACTTCTAATGTGTAATTTAGAGGCATTTCATTTCTTTTATAAATATTTCCTACTCACTGACATCAATCGCATGTTTTAATATATTCATTAACATCTCTAAAAAGAGTACGTCAATAAAATTCAACTTGTAAAATTTTATATGCGATTCTATTTGTTCCAAAATGTCCTCCAAATTTTAAATCATTGCATCTTTCAATTATCTATTGAGTTTCTTTAGAAGGCACACACTTTCTAATAATTAGATCTTTACATTGTTTATATAAATATGATTCATCCTAAAAATAGAATTTTTAATCATAAATGAATTTCTTTAGTTGTGGATTTCTAATATCAAGTGGTAGAATATCACTTAAAATATAATTTACTATATCAACACACCACGGTACATTCATTTCATAAATACTATATAATTGTTCATCAGGGAAATTTTCTAAAATTTCATTTGCAAAATTAGTTAATGTTTCTCTTTCTAGTATAGACAAATGATCAGCTATTTGATTATCGTTTCCCTTTTTATCAATTACAATAAAATAAAACTCTTGCAAAAGAGGTATCCATCTAATTAATCTTGGTTTATCATCCTTTTTTTGCATCAAGTATTTAATAGTAGAAGGATTTGTATGCACTATACATTTGGTTCTGATTAAGTAAGGTATAAATTTATCAATGACATAAACAACAGCTAATAAATCTCTTTCAGTAGTAGTGTGGAGTTTTACTAGCATAAAATATTACTTTAAAAACCTTGTTGTGTCATTGTTCTAAAACAACCCCAATAGCATAATCACTAGCATCACACATTATTTCGAATGGTTTTTCCCAATCAGGTGGAACTTTTATAGGTGAAGTGATTAATTTTTCTTTCAATAATTCAAATGCTTTTATGCATTCCTCGTAAAATCAAATTTTGTATATTTCTCTAAAAGTTGGCATAATGGCTTAGTTATTTTTGAAAATTTTTTTATGTAGCACCTGTAGAAACCAACATGTCCTAAAAAACTTTTTACCTCTCTAAAATTAGTATGAGGTGTTAATTTTTTAATAACATGAATTTTTGTAGGATCTACTTCCATGCCATTTTCAAAACTTGTTTGCCCCAAGTACAATACCTCCTGCAACCATAAATTGACATTTTTCACAATTTAATACTAGGTTGATTCTTTCACATACTTCCAAAACTTTTTCTAAATTATTAAAATATAATTCAAACAAACTTTTGAATATAGAAAATCATACATAAACACTTTCATTACATGTTCAATAAAATTGCTAAAAATTGACATCATACATCTTTGAAATGTTGCAGGTGCATTGCATAATCCAAAAGGCATTCTACGAAAAGCAAATTTTCCATAAAGGCTTGTAAATGTTGTTTTCTCTTGATTGTCTAAAGTAATTGGAATCTGGTGATAACTGGTATATCCGTCTAAAAAGCAATAATATTTGTTTCCAACTAATCTATCCAACATTTGGTCTGAAAAGGGTAAAAGAAAGTGATCTTTCCTGGTGGCTAGATTTAATTTTCTATAGTCAATACAAATTTGTCAACCAATAACTTGTCTTATTTGAATTAATTCATTTTTTTCATTATTTTCAACGGTCACTCCTCCTTTCTTTGGAACACAGTGAATTGGGCTTAGCCAAGCACTGTCTGAAATAGGATATATAATTCTAGCATCTAACATTTTAAAATTTATTTTTTAAAAACTTCTTTGATTGTTGGGTTTAATCTCCTCTGAGGATCAACTTTAAGTTTGTACTTTTCATCTAATAAAATTACGTGCATACAAATTGAAGGACTAATTCCATTAATTTCTGCTAAAGTCCATCCAAAGGCCTTCTTATATTTTTTCAACATCTCTATTAATTTTTATTTTTGAATTTCAGTTAGTTTAGAAGATACAAAAATAGGCAATGTAGATGACTCTCCTAAAAATACATATTTTAAATGGGCAGACAATAACTTCAGTTCATGTTCAAGTGGTTTAAAACTTGATGGAATAAGACTTTTATTACTGTTTTCCAACAAATCTAAAATTTTAAATTTGTCTTGAAAATAATCTAAATCTTCTTCTATTATTTCTTCCTTGTTTTTAAAAAATTCTCCTTGCTTTAAATTGTTTTCAAACTCTTCCTTAAACTGCTCATTACTCAGATAATCAGTTACCTCCATCCTAAAACATTCATTATCTTTTTCTATTGCATGATATTTCATAGATTTTGCAATATTAAATTTTACTTCTTGATCATTAACTCTCATTATTTATTCTCCTTTTGCACATCTATCACAGCTCTCCCTGTTGCAAGAAATGATCTTCCCAAAATAGTAGGAATCTCTTTATCTTCCTCCATATCTAATACTATAATGTCTACAGTGAAAATAAATTTATCCACTTTTACTAATACATTTTTAGAACTCCTTTTGGATAAGTTATTGATTGATAAACTACCTAAAGAGTTACAGTAGAAGGGGAAATCTCACCTAAATCTAAATGTTTAAAAATAAATAAAGGCATAAGATTGATACTCGCTCCTAAATCACATAAGTATTTTCCAAAAAAATTTTCACCATTTGCATAAAGTATAATAAAACTACCAAAATCTTTTAATTTTTCAGGAAGCTTTTTCTGAATAATAACACTGTACTATTCAATGAGTGCAATGGTCTCGTGATCTGTAAACTTTCTTTTCTTGTTTAGTATATTCTTCATAAATTTCACATAACTTGGCATTTTCTCCAAAGCTCCAACAAAAGGAATATTTATCGGAAACATTTTAAGGATTTCCAAAAAATTTGTAAATTGTTTATCTTTATTCTTCTGCTTCAGTCTTTGAGGAAACAGAGGTAATGGTTTTTTTAATGGAACATGTGTTTGTTCATTTTCATTTTGTTCACTTTCCATTTATTCCTTCTCTTCATCAACTTCAGTTTCTCATTGGATCCTTGTTTCAACTTCTTTTCCACTTCTTAATTGAATAAATTTAATTTACTCTATATTTTGATCTTTTGGATTAACTTCCACAATACCAGAAGAATTCTTGAAGGTTTATTACTAAGTGCAGTAGCAATATGTCCTAATTGATTTTCAATATTTATAATAGCAGCCCCTTGCTTTTGTATTTGATTTTCCATGTTCAACATTACTTCTTCTATTGTCAACTTCTTTTCCTTAACTCCAGGAGGATAATAAGGTCGAGAAATAGGATTTCCTTATTAGTTCAAACTTCTAGAGGGATTCACCGAACTATTATAGCTATTCTAACTAAAATTAGGGTGATTTTTTACCCAAGGAAAATATGTTGAGATTTTCATATCTTTTGGATATTCTAAGTGACTTAATATTGCAACATATAGTCATTCTTGAAATAAATAGAAGACTAGAACTCTTAAACTTGATGACTAGATAATTTTGTGGCTATAGAGTTAATTCAATTACTTGAATTCTTTCTAAAAATCTCACTATAATATTTATTTAAGTCAAACTAATAGTATTTCTGAATTAAAACTTTACTGCAGTAGATCATAACTTTTATATAATATTAAAATTACTTGAGGAGAAGTAGTAGTTAAGTTTGGGGGATTTTGACCCAAGGAAAATATGTTGAGATTTTCATACCTATTTTATACTATTTTTAATGATATTGCACTTTAAAGAAAGATATTTTTGATGTTTTATTGCAGGAACGATGAATTAGGGTCATTGGAGCAAAAAGATGCAAAATGGAGCGAATTTGGAGCAAAAAGGACCAAAATGTGGAAATTTGAACTAGGCCACTAACGGCGCCCTCGACCCCGCTGACGACGAGATTTTCCTGAGACTCCAGAGTTAATTCANCATTAATCAACTGTTTGCATTCATCAATGATTTTTGCATCCAAATTTGATAAATCAACAGATAATCTATTGAGCACTTTTTGAAATGATTATCTCACTTTAAATTATTTTCTTTGGATTATATATCTAAACCCTTCCATTATCTTAAATTTATAAGATAAAATTTACATATCACTCAATTTTTATGCACGCATGAAAGAATTTAATGTTTGTATCCTCATTAACAAAATTGAGCAAGGTTGTTCTTTATGCCAAATAATTTGTTTCTATGTTAATGGTTTCTGGTAACTCAACTTGTCTCATGACTAAAACATTCTCCAACAAAAAAGTTTTTCATAATTTCTCTCAAGGTTGCTGACCAAGGGAAAATATGTTCAGATTTTCATATCAATTTTACACTATTTTTGATTTTATTGCACTTTAAGGAAATGGTTTTTTTTATGTTTTATTGCAGGTATGATGAATAATGGTCATTGAAGTAAAAAGATGCAAAAAGGAGCGAATTTGGAGCGAAAAGGACCAAAATGTAAAGATTTGAACTAGGGCACCGACGGCGAGCCTAACGGCGCCAACAGTGAGAATATCCCAAGACTCCAGATTAAATAATTTAGAATGGTCACCGACGGTGCCCTCGAGGCCACCGATGGTGATATCGGCGGTTATTTCCAAAGATGCATTGAATGTGGACGATTTTTGGAGTGATGCTTAGGCAACTCTTGGGAAAACTCATCCACATCTTTAAAAGAAGACTTTGGACGAAAATGAGAGGGAGGAGGCTCAAGAGTTTGTGGAGTTGAAAGGTTAGAAAAACGTCCAAGAGCCCAGTAGTGTGTGGAGAGTCTAATTGTGAGGAATTCTTTGAGAGATTGTAAGAGTGGAGGGAAAGTGAGAGATTTCTTCTTCCTTGCCGCTTCGAAGAAGAATTATGTGTGCTGTAAAGAAAGGAAGAGATTAAGAGGAACTCGAGGAGTTTTCTTGGGGGCGAATTAGAGATAAGTGTTATTTATTTGTTGTGGTTTGTATGACCTGATTCATATATGAATTCTGAATTTTGTTGTGTCTTCCCCATGAGTTCTGAGTAGTTTTCTCTATCTTTCTCCTTGTCTTGAGATTTTTGAAATGGTGATTTGAATTGGTTGAGCCATGAAAATGTTAAAAAAGTTATGATGATCTTTTTACTTTGATCTTATTTTACTTTCAATCTGGCCAATTGAATGTTTAAAATATGTTGAGTTTTACAACTAAAGTAAAGATTACATCCAAGATTTAGGGAGGTCAAAGCCCTTAGAAGCTGGGTGCAAATAAATAGGGAAATAAAATTATTGGGCATAGAATTGAAGATTTTAGAGTGACAGACTAAAATCCCAAATTCGGTCCTATCGTTTGGGTGCTGAAGTGTAGATGTTAGCCCTCAGGCGAGGGGAACGTGAAAGCTCTGAAGTAAGAGCCGGTATCCTCCCACAGTCTAGCCGCAGATTCAGTAAACAAGCATAGGATTAGTCAATGTTCTTTATGCCTGGACCAAAGATAGCCCTCAGGTAAGGGGAGTGTGGGAGCTCCGAAGTGAGAGCCGGTATCCTCCCAGCCTAATTAGCCCTCAGGTGAGGGGAACGTGGGAGCTCCGAAGTGAGAGCTGGTATCCTCCCAGTCTAGCGGCAGAATCAGTAACCAAGCATAGGATTAGTCAATGTTCTTTATGTCTGGACCAAAGAGTAAAGAAGTAAACAAGCATAGGATTAGTCAATGTTCTTTATGCCTGGACCAAAGGGTAAAGATTAGGTACGCTCCTATTTGGCACAATATAATTGGAACTGATTCACTTTATTCATTCACTCTAATTTCTTGACAAAGAGAAGGATACTTTGTTATATATTGGATTTCACATTAAAAACTTTATTAGTATAATTAGTTATTTATAAGTTTTTAAAATTACATATTCATTTCAATTGCCTATTAGTGACGGATAAGCAATTTGAATTATATTATTGTGATTAAGTATAGATTTTCTAAAATCTTAGTTCATAGTTCTAATATTACACCATGTGGGATTGATATTTAGGACTCCATTAGAGCCCTATATTACTTGATCGATACGTATAATTGCGTTGATAAGTGTGACTTTACCAGTATTGAATATTATATATATACATCTTTATCAAATCTATAACTGTTATTAAGTTTTTGGTGTCGTTGCTGAGCAATTAAATCTTTTAGCAGTAGTATTAAATAGTTGTACTTTTAAGTATATATAAAGTTGCTGTCAAGTTTTTGGCGCCATTACCGGGGAGTAAAAAAGAATCATAATTAGAGTAACAGACAAATTATGATTATTAGAAAATTTTTACTAGAATTGCAACTTTTTTTCATATTTAGTTAACTATTTTTCTTTGTACTGATTTCAAATTGTATGCATAAATTTGGACCTGAAAATCTTACCCTACAATTCAGAATTAGAACACACTGTTAGAAAAATTAGAAGACTGAGAAAAAAACCTAAAAATTCTGATACAATTGAAAACAACGTGAACAATTAAGGAATATAAAATGAACACCAACGTAGACCCNATCACAATTAAACCCTCCTTAGTATCATTAGTTATTTAATAGTTATTAAAATTATCTATTTATTTCAATTTCTTATTAGTGACAGATAAGCAAATTGAAATTCGTTGTTGTGATTAAAATATTGCTTTTCTAAAATCTTAGTCTGCAGTTCTAACCACTCCTTATGGGATTGATATCGAGGACTCCATTAGAGCCCTATATTACTTGAGCGACACGTATGCTTGCGTTGATAAGTGTGACATTACAATTATTGAATATTCATTACGTCTATATTTATCTTGTATTTTAAGCATATAAAAAGTCGTTGTCACACTCCTGTTGTCTTGTGAGACTGTCTGACGGACTTGACATCCTTCAAAATTTCCTTCTTCATGCGAGGGGAAATTGCATCTCCCACTCGTTTAAGTAACTTGTTAACCAAACATCCTTCTTTGGTAGCTAGCCTTTTAAAAATTGCACTAACTCGAGTGATAGGAGTGAATTTCTTTTTCTCCTCACCATGTCCATGAAGTAGTGGTAATGCGGCGACAATGAGTATCCATCGATATCTGTCAGAGGATGGAATCTATTCCCTCATAGAAGTGGGTAAATTTATGGTAACACTTCATCAACTTGAAGAGGCACCTCATCAACGGGTGTCTCCTTGGGAACTTGAGCTTTGATAGCTCTCGAAACTTTTCTGTTGCAGTTCCTTTTTTGGGTTCGGGTCAACGGCACAGTCCCCGAACTTGATCCTATTTCAAACAAGGGTGGTGGGATAGTTAATCCCTCAGTCAGATCCTCAATTATCATTACTTCTTTCCTCTTAGCAGCAGCGGGGCTAGCAGGTTTAGCGGGTGCCATGACGGGAGTAGTTTTAGACTTCTTGCAGGCAGGGAAGTCTTGAAGGCAATTCGGGTTGAATTCTATAGATGGTTCTTGTATTTCCGGTGCGGCGATCTTCATTACCACAAACGGGGCTTTCCCGAGGATGACCTCGAGATCTTCAAATCCGGCTCCAAATTTGATGGTAGGAGCAAGATTATGGGCTTCGTGGCTCTTTGGCAGGTTGCAGGAAAAGATCAGCGTTGGGTAGGCCATTGCAGTAGGCTTGAAAACAGAAAGTTCAGGGTTAGCTATATGGTCAAAAACCTCGTAATTTTTAGTGCAAGCACTGAAAGTAGAGGTTGATCTATAGACCGGGCGGGTCTTAATTTATGGGTTTTTTAAAATTTTGTTTAAGAAAAATCAAGAGGTATAAATTTTAATTAATATAAGAGAAATTCAAAGTGCGCGCAGCACAACAAGATTTGGTTTAATTTCTAGAATAGCAAATCAAATTTAGAAGGGAGATGTGAAGTAATTTAGGACCCAGCGCGGGACCCATTTAGTAGCAAACAATGCCCAGGTGGAACTAGTCCACTGAAACACCTATTGGGGGTCCGACCCCACATAAAAATTTAAAGAGTCCTTAATGGCCTTCTGAACCGCTCTGTTCAAAGATGGTTGAGCATCTAGCCCTGAAGTCCAAGGAGTTAGCCGTACTTTCCCAAGACAAAAATGGGTAAAGTATGCCAATGGAAGAAGGGTAATTTGGTCCAAGAGAGACATGGACATATTACCGATGTGTGAAGATAATATTTCTTAGTTCGTATGGAGAGAAAAGCTTGTCCCCAACGGAGTCGCCAGAAGCTGTCGGCGCAATTTTTGGTTAAAGGAGTTGCCCGTAAGAAGCTCTCGGTCACCAGAATCAAAATCTCGTCCTTCGAAAGGACGTTTAAATTTACATATATATTTAGTTTTTAAAAAATATGAAATCAAACTGACCCCATATTTTTCATAGTTTAAATGAAAGAGCGATGTACCTCAAATCCTGTATCTATCTCAAAGGATAAACATAAGACTTGAGGATGAGGCTCGATCAAATAAACTAAGGAATATATGACATCCATTTAGTCTGCAAAACCTTTGTATTTGCTGACAAGTTCCCCTATTTAATATAAAGGATTAAATATGGTTTATATTAAGCTAGGTTCAAAAAAAGCTTCCTATAAGGGCAAGCCCCTATAGTTAATTACAACTTAAATGACCAAAGTCACCTAAGAAAACTGTCAATAAAAATAGGAAATATTATCTTCAGGGAGATTCAAAGGGTATGAATTTTCAATGAGATCGAACATAGAGGTGTGAAAAGGGGATTGGTTCAAATTTGGAAAATTTTGTAGAGTCTAAAGGAGAAAGAACTAGGGGATGTCATGGATCCAGAGGAGAACCTCAGTGACTTCCCAACCTATCCTAATGTTTGGCTTTAATTTTGAGGAGAAATATTAGGTGTTTCATGCTTACATTTATGTGAAACGATCACACAAATAGCCTGAAAGGTATGAGAATTTTTAGTCGTGAAAAACGATAACCTCGAAATCCCAAGAAGAGTTAGGGCTTATATTGTATAGAAGGGCTATACAAAGGCCTATAGATAAGATGAGGATTTATGTTGCATAAGCAAGCAACCTCAAAGTCCTATGGCTTTTTTGTTTAAGTCTAAGGAAGGAAGATTGGTTTAGCTGGGAAAGACAGATTTTGCTGTTGAAGGTGGTCGTGCTGCCCACCATGCTAGCTCCAAGCTCCTTTTCGCGACGAGTTTGAGTTTTCTAGTGTGTCAAGTTATGATGTCAAATCAGGTGGCCCTATGGTTGAAGTTCTTTACATTTTATGGGGGCATGTTAAAGTTGATTAGAGCGACACCGGTTAGGATCCTACGGTTCCCTTGTTCAGACACCACTATTTTCTGTTGGATTCACTTAGTCCAAATGAATTTACTAAACTCAAATTAATGAGTTCCATAATTTTATTTAGACCGTTGGAAGCCTCGTTAGAAACCGTAGGTTGCCTCTTCCAAGGAATTCCCGATCATACGATAGATACATCTTAATTTAGTTGCAATTGTAGTTTTGTGTGATGTTTGTGATTAAATTTTAAGTTGTTTTATATTTTAAATGTTGTGGCGGTGAAATTTATCTTAGTTGATTTTAATTTTAGTTTTGGTTTTGGTTTTGACTTTGTGGCTATCCTAAGAGTTTTAGTTTTCATGCAGGGTGGCATCATTGTTTAGCTTGCAAGTTTGTAAGTAAAAAAAATACAGTATGAAAATACAAGAAAGATAACGCTAAAAATGGTAAAAGCGTACCTGGAGAGTCTTCTCGTTCCACCACCTGAAACTCAAAAGGCATGTTAAGGCAGTTTATATGAGACAAGGAAGTAAGATTTTGAGACCTATCTAACCCTAGGTCATATCTTGGTGGGTCCTTAGGAGTTTAATTAAGGATGATATTGCCAAGCAAAATATATTATGATTAGTATATCTCCGAGGTATCCAACAGATCTAGAGAAAGAAGCAGATCCGTGTCATTCTCTCGCTGCCTGGTGGAAAATCCCGAGTTCTTTTAGACATATTATGTTGCTTAATAATTCATCCTATGAACACCCTGATGCTCAATGAACATTGATGTATCAATTATCCCTAAGAGTAAGGTAATTGTCATCTGTAATTTAATTTTAAAGATTATGTGGGTGTAGACCCTTAAAGAGGCAAGTTAGTGTTATTGGAACACTTCACCAAATTTTGGTCCTAATTAGGCTTGTATTGTTTAAAAGATGTTCAAATTTTCAATGATGTTTACTTTTCTGATCCTTATTTAAATGAAACTTGATTTAGCCTAAGTCACTACAAAGCCTTTAAGACCTAGGTGAGTGTCTTAATTAATTTTGAAAATGTTAAGCTTTAGGTGGTCATGATTCATGATTTGAATTTTATTTGAAAATCAAAATAAGGGTATTAAATTGATTAATTATTGACATCAAAAGTTATACCCCTAAGTCCTGGGCTCATTTTATTTTAATAAAATTCCAACTTTTAATAATATAGAAATCTATTAACTTATCTTTTCAATTAAGAAAGTGAGGTTGGTTTCTACCAATTAACCCCTTATATTTCAAACATCCAAATAAATTGATTAAGATCAGAGGTTGCCCATTTCTCTCCTTGAATTAAGCTTAAATGTTAATTAAGGCTAAATTTCCAAAATTACACATTTGCCCCCCTAAAGCTCTAACACTTCATAATTTGTCAAATTCAATTCAAATGACTTTAAAATTTTTATCCTACCTCATTCATGGGTCAATTAAGACATCAGAGGAGAAAATGTGATTTTTAAAAATTTAATTTAATTTATACAATTATTTTCATGCAAAATAGGATTTTTTAAAACAAAATTTCTAACTTGACCAAGCTAAATCCTAATCCCTTGAAATTTTGACTGGATGTAGACCTAGACTAGGGAAGCCTTGAAACCAAATTTCATGATTTTTTGAAATTTTTTTAAAGTTTAAGAATTATTTTAAGTTCTAGGGTATTTATTAAATATAAAATATTTTAAATGAAGAAAATTAAGTTTTGTATTTTTGAAAAATCTTCCTGTGGTTAGAGAACTTAAATAAGAAAATTTTAAATTTTTCTAAGTTTTATTTGATTTATTGGAATTATTTTAGTGAAAACCCATTTTTAGCCTTTAAAAATTATTTTTAAGCTTTGAAATTTAGTATCTTTATTTAGAAAATTAGGAAAAATATTCTAATTATTCCTAAGTGCTTAGGAAGCAATTTAGAACATTTCCATGAATTTTATTATTTTTGAGATTTTTATGGATTTTTAATTATTTAAATATTTAAAATAGGTTAAAAATGAGGTTTTTATTTTAAATACCATTTTATTTTTATAAAATACTTATAATCACACAAAACTCAAAAAAAAACAAGTTTTTATAAATTTTTTAGTTATATTCTCATTTTAAAAAAATTATTTAAGTGTCAAAAATGTTGTTTATCTTTAAAAATCAGCTTAAGTTACCAAATGAACTCAAAATGCTTTGGAATTTTTATGGTGAGTTCTCTGGACCCTAAAAAATAGTGGGGATCAAAAATAAAATCATTTTATTATTTGTATTTTTTGAAATTAATTATTTTAGTGATTTACGGTTTGTAAATATTATGTGTATTTTGAATGACTTGACTAATGAGAAATTTTTTTAAAGGCTCTTTTGTCATCATAAACCTTCCAAAATTTTCTTTGATTTTTCTAGGCAACATGCTAATTTCCATAATTATTTTAAGAAAAAATGCACATAAATTTGAAAATATGGTTCTCTATCTAGGGACCTCTGATTTTGGAAAAATCAGGGAATGTTCCCTAAGATAGAGGCAACAACATGCTAAAATTTCAAGTCATGGTGATATTACTACATGCATGGAGAATCAAAACATCCAAATCAGTATTTAGTTAAATAAAATAAAATATGCATCAAATGGACTCAAAATTATTTCCACATTGTTCTCTTCTGTTCATTGAGCAAGAGGATATTTTTATTTTATTTTTGTGATTTTTCTACACCAGGATATGAATCTTTAAAGCTAGGGATCATTTTCTGATTTTTTTAAAATCCCTATTTATCTTTTTAAACACGCGGCGCCACATCAACCTACGGCGGCTCCGAAGCTCCACACGGCGTTCTCCCATTTGACACTGTCTTCCACCTCAGCACTGACTCGGCCTGCGATTTATGTTTTGAAGCGTTGTCTGGATTCATCTCGACCGTCCATACGATGCACGCGCGATCGGACGACGCTCCTTCATCATATTCGATAGCCTAGCCCGAGAATCGTCCATCTTCTAGCCTTAAGATCTCTCTCATTTCTTATCCAAATTTGATGAATTTTTTTTTAAACACCTGTCTAGACTAGAGGAACATATCCATACGGTTATGATGCCATGAAATCAACTCAAAACAAATGGAGAGTTCAAATAGGCTCGGGAGGGAGAGAAGTTTTATACATTTGCTCTGAGAAGTGAAGCTTTGATCAAAGAGTCTTGGCACATTTTTTGTGATCCAAAGAGGCTAGGGATTGAGTCTCTGGTCTTGGTGTAAGGCCTAGATATGATTTCGATCACGGTCGGATTTGGGTGTTGGTCTAGAGCTATGGTAGAGGCTCTGTGAGAGGGGAATTTGAAGGGGCTTAAGCTTCTCTCATTGTTGTGAAGGTGTGGCTGAAGTTAATTTGAGTTTGGTGGACTGTGGAGGTGTATTGGGCTCTGTTCTGGTTTCCAGCAAGATTTCAACCTCAAAGTTGACCTCCAACAGTGGAAATTGGTGAGGGAAAACAGTTGGAATGCACTGAGGGGATCTTAGGGAAGCTCTGTGGTCAATTTGGAGAGGTCTCTCTAAGAAATTTTTAACACTCCCTTCCATGGACGTGGGAGGTGCTTTTTATAAAAATGGCTAAGGGGTGGCTGTCATGGCCAATTAGGGGGTGCATTGTGCTGCGTAGGTGGAGGCCAGAGGAGCTCTACAATTTAATTTGGCTGAGCTGGCCTCTAGGTTTGATTTGGGTGAAGTTCCAAGGTGGTGGCTCTCGACTTTGATCTTCTCCGGTGACTAGGCCGCCGGCCATGGCAGGGGGAGGTCTCTAGGTTCTCAGGGCATCCAGGGGAATCTATCAAAGCAATTTAAAGCAATGGGGTTTAGTTTTGGTAAGGGTATCTTAAGAATGTGTATTTTTGGAGATAAGATCCCTTAATTTGGGGGACTTTTGGTCCATGGGACATCTAGCTTGGGTTAGACGTGCTTTGGTTCAGTCTTAGAGTCTAACCAATGGCTGAGGTGGAGTTAATTTGATGACTTTGGGGAAGTTAGACCATCTTTAATGCATGGGTTCAATGTGGGTCCAAGTGATCAAAGCTTGGGTTTGGGCTAGGTTAACCATTTCAATTGACCCAATTTATTGATCAACATTGTGTAGATGATTGTTATGAAGATTTTTGGTGAAGGGTTGAAGTGATCTTGAGTTTAATTGGTAGGTCAATTTGAGGGATTTTTGAAATTTGGCCAATTTGGGCATGTTGGGTTAGACAAGGGTTTAGGTTGGGCTAGCCTTGGGCTAAGTCCAAATTTAATGGTCCACCTGATCAAGGGAGATGTTGTGAAGATTTTTCATGATGGTATAGAGTGGAAATTTTGGGGCTAAGGCCCTCAATTTGGTGAGATTTTGAGACATGGTCAATTTGGCGTAAATTTGTGACTTTTTGGACTTAGGTTGAAATAAAATGAAATTGAGACCTCACCGAGGATAATTTAAGATCAATTTTGATGTATGGAGATGTTATGAAGGTTTTTCAACAAAAATTGTGGCCAATTGAGTGGACTATAGGTTCAATTTGGTGGAACCAACTCATAGGGCCAAAATTGGGTTTTTAGTTTAGCTCAAAATTAGGTTCAAATGATGGACCAATTGAGCTTGGATTTGGTCTAGATTGGTCACATCAATGGTGAATTTGAGTTTAGAATTGAAATTGGGTGAAATTGAGACCAATTGGATAAACATTTGCAGTGATTTGGGGAAAATATGGGCCTTTAAAGGGCAATTTGGGGGTTTTTGTCAAAGATGGTCAAATTGGCCAAATTGGGTCATGTGATAGTTGAGAAAAAAGAAATTGGAAATATTTGGGAGGTTTTGAGAATTTTTGGGATTTTTGGAATTTTGGGATAAGGAGGGGTATTTTGGTAATTTGGCCAATTTTGGTAATTTTAGGTAGTTTGGTTGTTTTCAAAGGTTTTAAAATGATTTTTGAACCAAGTTGGGTATTTTGGGTAGATTTGGAAATTTTGGCCAAATTTGAGGTTCCCAAGGTATCTAGGTAATTTGGGGGAATTTAGGGGCAAAATGCTAAATTGGGTGCCTTGATAGAGTTTGGCCAACCACCATCAATAAGCCATGGACCAATGGAAACCCCATTTTGGGTCCTCTATGTAGTGGTCTTAGCCAAACCTTAGGCTAGGGCTAGTGGGTTTAAGGGACCACCTACAGGAGTCTCCCAAAAGTATCAAGGGACCAGAGTCTAGAAATTTAAGTTTTGGGTAGTGAGTGATTGTGAATGCAAGTATGTGCCTTAAGCTATAGACCAACACCCAAGCCCTAAGGTCCAGCAGTTTTAAGGGTGACTCATCTTGAGTTCCTCCATAGTGACCTCACCTACTAAGCGCTAGAGGTTAGGACCAATATGTGGAACTTCAAGTTGAGTAAAGAAGAGTGTAGAATTTCTAATGGTGAGGGTTCCTTGTCTAGTTTTCTAAGAATAGTCAATAGGAAAGTCCTATGGCTACACCTTAGGCTACTAAAGAGGAAAAACTAAACCTCAACCAAAAGTGAGTTCAACAAGGCCATAGAGGCATAACCACAGAAAGTAGGTTCAAAGGTCATCAAGGCATAACCTAGGAGGGTGGTTCAGAGGCCATAGAGGTATAACCACAGAAAATAGGTTCAAAGGCCGTAAAGGCATAACCTAAAAGAGTGGTTCAAAGGCCAGAGAGGCATAAAGAAATTCCTATTATTTTTGGAGACTGTTTCTTGCAATAGGAAGAGCTGTGATAGATGTGTAAAAAGGAGAATTAATAATCGGAGTTAATGATCAAGAAGTAACATTTAATATTGCAAAAGTTATGAACTATCCAACAATAGAAAAAGATAATGAATGTTTTAGGATGGAAGTAACTGATTATCTGAGTAATGAGCAATTCAAGAATGTGTTTGAAGACAAATTAAAGCAAGGAGAATTTTTTGAAAATAAGGACAAAATAAAAGAAGAAAATTTGGATTATATTCAGGGCAAATTTGAGACTTTAGACTTGTTGGAAAATGATAAAATAAATCTTATTCCTTCAAGTATTAAACCACCTGAACTTGAACTAAAAATATTACCTGCCCATTTAAAATATGTGTTTTTAGGAGATTTATCTACATTGTGTGTTATTGTATCTTCTAAATTAACAGAAATTCAAGAACAAAAATTAATAGAGGTGTTAAAAAAATATAAAAAGTCTTTTGGATGAACTTTAGCATATATTAAAGGAATTAGTCATTCTATTTGTATGCATAAAGTCTTATTAGATGAACAATATGAACCTAAAGCTGCTCCTCAGAGAAGATTAAACTTAATAATGAAAGAAGTTGTTAAAAAAGAAATTTTAAAATAGCTAGATGCTGGAATTATATATCCTACTTCAGACAGTGCTTGGGTAATTCCAATTCACTGTGTTCCGAAGAAAGGAGTGATCGTTAAAGAAAATGAGAAAAATAAATTAATATCAATAAGACAAGTTACTGACTATAGAAAATTAAACATGGCCACAATAAAGGATCACTTTCCTTTACCTCTTCTAGATCAAATGTTGGATATATTAGCTGGAAACAAATATTATTTCTTTTTAGATGGATATACCAGTTATCACCAATTTCGAATTGCTCCAGAGGATGAAGAAAAGATAACATTTACTAGACCATATGGAACATTTGCTTTTCATAGAATGACTTTTGGACTAATTTGGTTTTTAAAGATTGAAGTGTCACTTAAGGACAAGTAACATTTTAAGTTTGGGAGATTACTTATTTGTGGTTTTTAAAGATTAGTGTCACTTGAGTTAGTTTTTAAAGATTGAAGTGTCACTTGAAGACAAGTAACATTTTAAGTTTGGGGGATTTTGATACTCCTAAAATATATAGTGTTTTTAGACACATTTTTATACCTATTTTTGAGATATTGCGCTTTAATGGATGGTATTTTTGTGTTTTTCTTGCAGATACAAGTAAAAATGAAAAAAAATACTTAAAGGAGTGAAAAAGGATCAAATTTGAAGTAAAAAGGTGAAAAATTGTGCAAAAGAGTTTTATCTTTTTATTTTAGACTAATTTTGGTTTTAATTGAAACTTGTAGTTGTTTTGACAATGATTTTTCTTCTTTTAAATTAAAGTGTGGTTATGTTTTCTCCATGGATTTTGAGTAGTTTTCTTTATCTTTATTCTTAAAATGATAAGTAATTAAGTTTTGGATGAAAGTTGTGAAGAGTATTGATCTTTAATGTTGAAAGAAGTTGTGATGATCTAAATCGATGCACTTGATTTACTTCTTGATTTGGCCAATCCAAATGTTAAAATTTGTTGTGAGAACATGTAAGATCTAGGCTGGTATTGTCTCAGTCAACAATTGAAAAGAATCACATGAGGTTGTATGAATGAGAATGTAGTTCATATGATTGAGTGCAAATAAATAGGAAAATATTCATTGATGGGTGTAGAGATCTTGAGTGCAAATAAATAGGGAAATATTCATTGAAGGGTGTAGAGTTAGAGGACTTTAAAATGATATGTATAAATAGCGAAATATTCATTGAAGGGTGTAGAGTTAGAGGACTTTAAAGTGACAGGTTAAAGTCCCCAACTTGGTTTATTGTTTAGGTTATGATATGAGATGTTAGCCCCCAGGTGGAGGGAATCGAGGGAACTCTAGAGTGAGAGCTAGTATCTTCACCCCAGGTGGAGGGAATCAAGGGCCAACTTGGTTTATTGTTTTAGGTTCTGATATGAGAATGTTAGCCCCCAGGTGGAGGGAATCAAGGGAACTCTAGAATGAGAGCTAGTATCTTCCCTGCCTAGCCTGTCTTCAAAACTATTCAAACTTTAAATTAGTCAATGTTCTTTATAGCATCTCTAGTAAGGAAAGAATATTATTGCTCCTATTGGACACAACACAATTTGCATACTTTCACAACACAGAATTCCTATACTTATTACTGATTCATGATAAGAAGAAAGATATTTTCATATTAAGTACTTTTCTTCTACAAAAACTTCAGTTATCTTTTTACTGTTTCATTAAAATATCAAAAATAACAAAAATGTTTAAATTTTAAATTCCTACAAAAATCATTTTTCGTTTAAGCAATTTTATTTTTAAAAATAGAAAAACTTTCTAAAAAGTGCATATGCATAATCTTCCCTTTGGGTTCGATATTCATGTCTTAATAAAAAAGTCCTATATTACTTGATAATGTACGTATACTTGCGTAGTATCCCAATATAAATATATATAAATTAAAAAAGTTAAATTCTTATTTTTCTTCAGGATCAAGTTTTTGGTTTTGTTGCAAAATAAGGAAATATAAGTAAAAATACCATCAGAACTATTGTTATACTGTGCATAAGCATTGAGTCGGGATCAACTATGCAATGCACCTGCAACATTTCAAAGATGTATGATGTCAATTTTTAGCAATTTCATTGAACATGGAATGGAAGTGTTTATGGATGATTTTTCAATATTTGGAACTTTGTTTGAATTATGTATGTGAAAAAATCAACCTAGTACTAAATTGGGAAAAATATCGATTTATGGTTGCAGGAGGAATTGTACCTGGGCATAAAATTTTTTAAAATAGCATGGAAGCAGATCCTGCAAAAATTCTAGTTATTGAAAAATTACCACCTCCGACTAATGTTAAAGGGGTAAGAAGCTTTTTAGGATATGCTGGTTTCTAAAGGCGTTACATAAAATTTTTTTTCTAAAATAACTAAGCCATTATGCTAACTCTTAGAAAAGGACACGAAATTTGATTTTAATGAGGAATGCATAAAAGCATTTGAATTATTGAAAGAAAAATTAATCACTGCACCTATAATAGTTTCACCTCATTGGGAGAAACCATTTGAAATGATGTGTGATGCTAGTGATTATGCTATTGAGGCTATTTTAGAACAAAGTCACAACAAAATTTTTAAAGTAATATATTATGCTAGTAAAACTCTAAATGATGCTCAAATTAACTACACTATTACTGAAGGAGAGTTACTCGTTATTATTTATGCCTTTGATAAATTTATAACTTACTTAATTAGAACTAAATGTATAGTGCATACAGATCATTCTGCTATTAAATACTTGATGCAAAAGATAGATATTAAACCAAGATTAATTAGATGGATACTTCTATTGCAAGAATTTGATTTTATCGTAGTTGATAGAAAGAAAAATGATAATCAAATAGTTGATCATTTGTCTAGACTAGAAAGAGAAATAATAACTAATTTTGTAAATGAAATTTTAGAGAATTTCGTGATGAACAATTATATAATATTGATGAAATTAATGTACCGTGATATGCTGATATAGTAAATTATGTTGTAAGTGAAATTTTACCACCTGATATCAAAAATACACAATTCAAGAAATTTATACATGATTCAAGGTTCTATTTTTGGGTTGATTCATATCTATATAAACAATATAAAGATCTAATTTTTAGAAGGTGTGTGCTGATACACCTATAATATATAGTGTTTTTAGACATTTTTATACCTATTTTTGAGATATTGCGCTTTAATAGAATATTTTTGTATTTTTCTTTCAGGTACAAGTAAAAAAGTGAAAAATGCTTAAAGGAGTGAAAAATGCATCAAATTTGGAGTAAATAGGTGAAAATTGTGCTAAAGTGTTTTGGCGCCTAAGTGTCAGATCCAGTGCTTAAGCACTGGTTAAACAAAGAAGGTCGTGCCTAAGCGCTAGAGGCCCTGTGCTTAAGCGCCAGAAGCAGTTATTTGATGATTAAATTCGGTTTTGCAAATTTTGAAGAGGTATTTAAGGTACCTTTTGGCATAAATAGGTGGTTACAACCACCAAGGACGAAAGTACTTGTGGAATGAGGCATCTCTTGGGGAAATACTTCGAATCAAGACATATTTTGAAGAGATACCAAATCACCTATTAGAAAATTATAAAAGAAGGAAGATTGAAACTTTGGAAGTGTGTGTGGTTGAAAAGAGAAAGTTTTGATAGTTCTTAAAGAAATTGGGGAGTCAGTTTGGAGATATTTTCAAGCACCACACCAAATATTTACTTTATCATTTTGTTTTAGTTTTATATTGAGAGTTTTGTAAAAGAGATTCAAAGGAACTTCAAGAGTTTGGTGGAGGATTTGAGATAAGTTTTATATTTTGTTTTAGACTAATTTTGGTATTAATTGAGACTTATTGTTGGTTTGACAATGATTTCTACTTTTAAACTAAAGTGTGGTTTTATTTTCTCGTTGGATTCTTAGTAGTTTTCTTTATCTTTCTTCTTAAAATGATAAGTAATTAAGTGTTGGATAGAAGTTGTGGAAAGTATTAATCTTTATTGTTGGAAGAATTTGTGATGATTTAAATCCATGTATTTCATTTACTTCTTGATTTGACCAATCCATATGTTAAAATTTATTGTGATAACATAAAAAATTCATTTACTTCTTGATTTGGCCAATCCAGATGTTAAAACTGTTGTGATGATTTAAATCCATGCACTTCATTTACTTCTTGATTTGGCCAATCCAAATGCTAAAATTTTTGTGAGAACATGTAAGAATCTGGCTGGTATTGTCTCAGTCAATTGGAAAGAATCACATGAGGTTGTATGAATAAGAATGTAGTTCATATGATTGAGTGCATTTGGAAAGAATCACATGAGGTTGTATGAATGAGAATGTAGTTCATATGATTGAGTGCAAATAGGTAGAAAGAATCACATGAGGTTGTATGAATGAGAATGTAATTCATATGATTTAGTGCAAATAAATTTGGAAATAATGTTAAAATTTGTTGTGAGAACATGTAAGAACCGGGCTGGTATTGTCTAAGTCAACAATTGGTTAAAATTTATTGTGAGAACATGTAAGAACCGGACTGGTATTGTCTCAGTCAACAATTAGAAAGAATCGAATGAGTTGTATGAATGAGAATGTTGTATTGTCTCAGTCAATAATTGGAAAGAATCACATGAGGTTGTATGAATGAAAATGTAATTCTTATGTGAGTGCAAATAAATAGGGAAATATTCATTGAAGATTAGAGTTAGAGGACTTTAAAGTGATAGGTTAAAGCCCCCAACTTGGTTTATTGTTTTAGGTTTTGATACGAGTTAGAGGACTTTAAAGTGATAGGTTAAAGCCCCCAACTTAGTTTATTGTTTTAGGTTCTAATATGAGCTGTTAGTCCCCATGTGGAGGGAATCGAGGGAACTCTAGAGTGAGAGCTGGCATCTTCCCTGCCTAACCGGTCTTAAGAACTATTCAAACTTTAAGTTAGTCAATGTTCTTTATAGCATCTTTAGTAAGGGTAAATAATATTATTGCTCCTATTTGGCACAACACAATTTGCATACTTCTATAATAGAATTCCTATACTTATTACTGATTCATGATAGGGAGAAAAATATTTTTATATTTAGTTCTTTTCTTCTACAAAAACTCAAGTTATCTTTTAAGTTGTTACTGTTTTATCAAATATCAAAAATACCAAAAATATTTAAACTTTCATTACTGCAAAAACATCTATAGTTTAAATATATGTCTTTTTAAAAATAGAAAGTTTTCAAAAGGGCATATTATATCATTTCCCTGTGGGTTTGATATTCAGGTCTTAATCAGAAAAGTCCCATATTACTTGATAACGATACGTATACTTGCGTAGTATCCCAATATATATAAATTAAAAAACTAAATTCTTATTTTTCTTCACAATCTAGTCTTTGGTTTTGTTGCAAAATAAGAAAATATAGGTGAAAAATATAATCAGAGATATTGTTATACTGTTGCATATAAACAGTCGGGATCAAGTTTTTGACATCGTTGCCGGGGAATTGAAGTCAAAATTGTAAAGAATCCATTGGTTTTAAAGAAAATTTCTATTTTTTAGAAAGTCTTATTTAAACTTTAAAAGTTATTGTATCTTATTTTTATGTGTGTTTAGTTTTATTTTATTTTATGTTAGTGTATGTGTAGTTCAGGTTCTAAAGGACTTGTGCCCTATGGCTCTGAATTAGAGAGAACTATTAAAAAATTAGAAAAATAAAAAAAAATAAAATCTTGAAAAATCTAAAAAAATTACAGAAATGACAAACCAAAACAATCAAAATGTTGAAATTCATTAAGAGCTTAGATCTTTAAGATATTATGCCAACTCTAGTGTAGATGAACTTCATTATAGTATTCAAAAATCTATTGTAGTGGTAATTCATTTAAGCTTAAACCTACTATTGTCCAAATAGTATCAAATAATCAGTTTGGAGGATCACCAACTTAAGATCCAAATTTACATTTTGCCAATTTTCTACAATTGTGCGCTACATTTAAATATGATGGTGTATCAGATGATGCCATAAGACTTGGGTTATTTCCTTTCTCACTGATGGATAAAACTAGGATGTGGTTGAATTCTTTAGCACCTGGATCTATCATAACTTGGGGTGATTTAGCATAAAAATTCCTTACTAAATATTTTCCACTATAAAAAACAGCGAAGCATAAAAAAGATATTACATCTTTTAATCAGTTTGAAGGGGAATCTATTTATAAAGCATGGGAATAATTTAAAGAACTCTTAAGAAAGTTTCCACACCAGACTATTCCAGATTGGTTAATAATTCAAACTTTTTATAATAGATTAGTTAATTGTCTTAGATCAATTATCAATGCCACTGCTGATGTTTCATTGATGTCAAAACCATTTCATGACAGTTATGCTTTAATTGAAGAAATGTCTACCAAAAATTTTCAATGACCTTCTAGAGTTGTTAAATCCTAAGAAAGTAGCCAATATTCATGAATCTGATGCATTTACTATGTTAGCAAATCAAGTTGATGCAATTTCAAGGAAGTCCCCTAAGAAAGTAGCCAATATTCATGAAACTGATGCATTTACCATGTTAGCAAATCAAGTTGCTGCAATTTCAAGGAAGTTAGACCAATTTGAAAGAAAGTAGCCAATATTCATGAATTTGATGCATTTACTATGTTAGCAAATCAAGTTGCTGTAATTTCAAGGAAGTTAGACCAATTTGGAATGAATTTTTTCAACCAATTTCAATGGATTGAAGAGAATTCATTAGGCTAAATGGTAGATTCTCAAGCATCATTAGAAACTTTGAATGAAATAAATAATAATAAAATAACCCATATTCAAATTATTATAACCCAGGTTGGAAGAACCATCCCAACTTTAACTGGAATAAGAATTCGGGTGGTAATAATCAACAATGGGAAAAGAACCAAGTAAGCCCATTGGGAAACTGGAACAATCAAGGGAATAATAATTATAGATCTACTTATCCTTGAGGTTTCAATAGTAATTCACAATTTAAGGAGAAGAAATGGTTTATAGAAGAAGTAGTGTTACAAATGGGAAATCAATTACACAGTCAATGAGCTACAATTAGAAATATTGAGAATGAACTTAGGCAAATAGCAAATTCATTAAGTAATAGATCCAAAGAAAACTTCCTAGCAATACTAAATCAAATCTAAAAGACCAGAATAAAGAGCAAGTAAAGTTTTACAACTTAGAAGCGGAAGAGAGTTGGAAGGTAGGGTTCAAAAAGAAACTGAAGTAGAGAGAGAAGAAATTGAATAATCAAAAGAGGAGGCTCCAAAAGATTTTGAAATACAGATTTCTCCATTGAAAATTGATTTAGAAAAACCACCACCTCCATTTCCTTAGAGACTTCGTCAGTAGAAGTTGGATAAGCAATTTTTAAAATCTTTCCACTAGGAAAGATCATTTTCCACTACTCTTTCTAGATCAAATGCTGGATAAACTGGCTGGGTATAAATACTTTTGTTTTCTGGATGGATATACTGGTTATCACCAAATTTAAATATCTATTAAGGATCAAAAGAAAATAACATTTACCAGTTATTATGGCACTTTTGCTTTTAGAATAATGCCCTTTGGTTTATGTAATGCTTAGGGCACATTTCAAAGATGTATGATGGCAATTTTTTTGTGATTTAATTGAAAAAGGAATTGAAGTCTTTATGGATGACTTTTCAGTGTTTGGAACTTCATTTGACTCATGTTTGAAAAATTTATCTAAATTTCTTAAGCACTGTGAAGAAACAAATTTAGTCCTTAAATGGGAAAAATGTAAATTTATGGTAGCAGAAGGAATTGTATTAGGCCATCAAATATCAAAAAATAGTATGGAAGTAGGTCCTTTTAAAATTCAAGTGATCGCTAATTTACCTTATCCAAAAAATGTAAGGGAAATTAGGAGTTTCTTAGGACATGTTGGATTCTACAGGCGATATATTAAAGACTTTTCAAAAATTGCTAAGCCTTTATGCCATTTAGTGGAGAAAGATGTAATTTTCAATTTTGATGAGGAATGCCTAAAATTTTTTAAGTTATTAAAAGAAAAATTAATCACTGCACCAATTATAGTTTCATTAGACTGGGAAAACCATTTTAATTCATGTGTGATGCTAGTGATTATTCTATTGGAGTTATTTTAGGACAAAGATGTGATAAAACTTTCAAAGTAATTTACTATGCTAGTAAACCTCTTAATGAAACTCAAATTAATTATAAAACAGCTAAGAAAAAGTTATTAGCTATAGTATATGCTTTTGATAAATTTAGATCATATTTGATTGAAACTCATTGTGTAGTGCATACAGATCATTCTGCTATTAAGTATTTAATGAAAAAGAAGGATGATAAACCTAGGCTTATAAGATGGATTCTTCTTTTACAAGAATTTGATTTTGAAATAGTAGATCGAAAGGGGATTGAAAATCAAATTGCTGATCATTTGTCCAGACTGAGCTAAAAAAATCACTCAATTTTGAAAAAGAAATTAATGAACACTTTTCAAATGAAAAATTGTTCACTATTAATGAGTGGTGTGTTCTGTGGTATACCGACATTGTAAACTTGTATGTTAGTGATATTATACCCTATGGAATGACATAAGAACAGAAGAGAAAATTTATTTATGAAGGTAAGACTTATTTTTGGGATGACCCATTTTTATATAAACAATGAAAAGATCGAATTATTAAAAGATGTGTACCTAAGAAGAAACTTATGAAATTAATAAATAAGGAAAGGATTTAATTATTCAAAGATGTGTACCATTAGAAGAAACTTATGAAATTATAAATTATTTGAAGATGTGTAACATTAGAAGAAACTTATGAAATTATCCAAAAATGTCATAATTCATAATTTTTGGGGACTATGAAATAATCCAAAATATCATAATTCTGATTTTGGGAAACATTTTGGTGTTGATAAAATAGGAAATTATCCAAAAATGTCATAATTCTGATTTTGGGGGACATTTTGGTGTTGATAAAACAACATACAAAATTTTAAATTTGGATTCTATTGGCCTATGATTTTTAGAGATGTTAATGCTTATATCAAAACTTGTGATAGATGTCAACAAGTAGGCAATATTTTTAGAAGAAATGAGATGCCCCTCAAATATATGCTAGAAGTTGAAATATTTGATGTTTTGGGATTAGATTTCATAGGACCATTTATACCATCTTTTGGAAATTTATATATTCTGTTAGTAGTGGACTATGTATCTAAATGGATAGAAGTTGTTGCTTTACCTTGATGAGATGCTCAAAGTGTTGCAAAATTTTTGAAAATGAATATATTTTGTAGATTTGAGATGCTGAGAGTTATCATTACTGATGGGAGAAGTCATTTCAGAAATGCCATAATGGAGAAATTATTAAAGAAATTTCATATAAATCATAGGATTGCTACTGCTTATCATCCTCAAATAAGTGGTTTGGCTGAATTATCTAATCAAGAAATTAAAAAAATTATGGAAAAATCTGTGAATCCAACAAAAATGGATTGGTCAATCAAACTTGACTATGCTTTGTGGGCTTATAGGATTGCATATAAAACTCCTATAGGAATGTCCCCATATAGGCTAATATTTGGAAAATCTTGTCACTCACCAGTTGAACATTAGCATAAAGCATATTGGGCGATTAAAAAGTTTAATTATAATTTGAAAGTTACTGGTGAGAAAAGATTATTACAATTAAATAAGCTTGAAGAAATAAGGAATGAATCTTATGAGAGTGCTAAAATTTATTAAGAGAAGATGAAGATGTGGCATGATTGAAGGATTCTTATTAAAAATTTTTAGCCAGGGCAACAAGTTTTGTTATATAATACAAGGTTAAGATTATTTCCAGGCAAACTTAACTCCGGATGGGCCCATTTGTTGTGATAAAAGTTTATCCTTATGGAGTTGTGGATATTAAATATCCTAAGTCTGAGAAAATATTTAAAGTGAATGGTCATAGACTGAAACCTTATTTTATTGGGGATCATAAAAAATTTAATGATGGAATGATGTTGGGTCAACCATAATAAGCATTGGTTAGGTCAGGCTGACGACGTAAAACATAGCACTTTATGGGAGACAACCCATAATTATCAATGTGTTTTTGTTTTGATTCTTGTTTTGTGTATGATTAAGAAAATTAGGGTAGTATTTTTGAGACTATTATGTGTTAGTACTAATTTAAAGACTTTATTTAGTGACCTAAACATGTTAGAATGAAAATTTGGACGTTAAGTTAACTTGAGCAAATATGTGCGCTGGCGCTTAAGCACCAAGAATCAGCGCTTAAGCGCGGTTGTTTAAACACATGTGAAAATTTAATATTCTAGAAGGTTTAACTACCAATTAGTTTGTAAAAACATGCCAAGGTAGTTCCTAGACATGCCTAGAAGTTATTAGGAGAATCTAGGCCTATAAATAGAAGGGTTTTGTGAAGGAATTCCACCCCAGATCATTTTTAGCCCTAAAAGTCTTATTGAAAGAGAAATTTAGAGAAAATGTCTTCATAGGAGATAGACTTGAAGAAGAAGGAAGAAACCATCAGGAAAAGGTTCATTAGTCAAAGTGCACAAGAGATGTATAATGGTTTCTTAGCCGTTAGTATTGACGGGATATCAGAGAAAATAACAGTTTCTTAGCCGTTAGTATTGAAGGGATATCAGAGAAGATCAACAAAATTGAGAATACCATGACTTTACTAGAGACCAAGGTACTTGAGTTTCATGCACATCTAGAGCATATTGGATGGAAATTAAAGATGCAATTTAGTCACACTAATTATATAGAGGAAGTAGATAAGGCGATGTTCCTTAAGCAGAAGTGGATTGAAGAAGATAGTATCAGAGCTCGTCACTAATGCCCGTTTTATCAACTCTATATTCCTGGAGAGACTAATGAAAGATAGGAATTTGTTCCTACAAATGAAGAATGAAATTAAGTTATGTGTTAGAATTTATGTGTTAGGAGTCATTGTTCTTAAGTGTGTAGTGTTTAAGTCGTGTTTTTAGTATTTGTGTTACTTATGTGTTTAATTATGAAATGATTGTTAAGTGTTTGTATTTAGGAAATTTTCTCATCCAAGACTCTTTGGAGTGAGAATTAAGTGTTAAATGTATTTGTACTCATTTTTGAATTAATATAAGTTTGTTTGTGTGAAAATTTTTGTTATTTTTAGCCTTAAATTGAAATAGTAATATAAGAGAATTTTGAGAGAGAGGGAAGTTATAGGAAGTTGAAAATAATCATCTAAGTGTTATGATACCATTTAGAGGTGGTTTACTTGGGTAAATAGTGCATTTTACTCAAATATGAAAATCTTGAAAATCGTGCACTGGTGCCTAAGCACCACATCTCGCGCTTTAGTACGAGCTAACTCGAGAGGCAAGTGCCTAAGCACCACTTACCGGCGCTTAAGCATCGGTTCACAAAAATCGGTTTGCGAACGATTAAAAGTGAAAATTTCACTTAAAAAATGCCATTTTTCACCCTCCCGTCGTCTTCTTCCTCTTAAGTTCGTGATTTTGGAAGGCTAGGGCACACTTTTAAGTGGAGATTTCTTGGTAGAATCAAGAAAAATTTGCTAGATTCAACTTTCTTGAGGTAAGAACTTTACTTCTATGCAAAAATTTTGGATATTTACCCTGTATTTTGAGTACATTTGGAGAAATTCGAAAATTCACTATTCATGATGAAAATGGGGAATAATCTATGGAAATTGCATAGGAAGTGTAGTTTGTGCTTTTGGAAGTTTAGTTTAGTAGTTTAGACTTGATTTTTGAAGTTATTTTTGAAATTTATAAAATTTGTAGAATGACACCTAGAATAAGGTGTAAAGGAAAGAAGCCTTTTGATTTGAGCAAGTTTGTAAGTTCGAAGGCTCAGGATTGGTACAGTGATGCATTACAGTCACGAAAAATGATTGAGGAGCATTGTTTTAAGAATTTAGGTGGAGCCATGGAAGATCTGATTGTTCGCCGACAGTGGGAACGATTTTGTTGTTTCTCTACTGTTGCAATTGTTTCTGTTGTTAGAGAGTTCTATGCAAACCTCATTGAGGCTGAAGACAATAGAGTTATGGTTCGAGGAAAGTTGATACCTTTTTCATTAGAGGTAATCAATTTGTTCTACCATTTGCCACCTGATACTTTATATTTTTATGCAAATTATAGTCCGACTGAGGCGGAACTAGACGAGATTATTTCTTACTTGACTGTTGAAGAGGACTCTGAAAGATCATTAATGAGAGGAGAGTCAACTTCCAAACTTCAAAGTTAAGTGCGCCTGCAAAGGCCTGGCACTACTTTATTTCTGCTCGTTTGCTTCCAAAAAATCATCTCAGTGAAGTTACCAGAGAAAGAGCAACGTTAAATTATTGTATCCAAGAAGGAAAGCTCATCAGCATAGGAGCTTTGATTTATCAGACTATCATCAATTGTACCACTGTTGTTACTACTGCAAGTCTGGGATTTGCTTCCTTGATCTTTTCTTTGTGTGAGCAGGCTGGAGTAAAATGTGATAGCTGGGAGGAAGTATTGTTACCTCTAAAGCCCATCACTAAAGAAAATGTGAAGACTTACTCTGAGCATTCTGTTTTTGGCTGGAGAGGAGGATTTTCTAGGAGCTATAGAATGGAGACGTCTGCCGCTTCTACATCTAGACCATCTACCTCACATGATTTTATATCTAGAGGTGAGTCTATTGAGACCCAAGATAAATTATTGCAGAGGATGATGAATCATATTAACTATACCGCTAATAAAGTTCAAAATTTAGACTATTTTGCAGAGCATACTTATAGGTATAATAGGAAAAAAGCGTGATTATGAAGAGAAATTTAACTCTTCTCTGGAGAACCTTATTAGGGGTGACCCAGGAGTGCAATTTCCTTCATATCCTTGATATCCTGATTATGAGCCTGCTGAAACGTGGAATAGCAGTGATTCAGAGAGTGAGGAGTAAGACTGAGAGATTTTATTTTTTATGTTTGTATTATGTTATGGACTATGTGGTCTGATCTTGCTACATTTGCATCTGTGTGTTGATTTAGACTATGTGCTGTGTTTTGGACATTTATGTTTTATTGTTATAGTAATGTTTGTGTTAGTTTATATTTTTTTTTGAAATTCTAGGGTAGTAACTGTTTTGAGTGTAGTATTGTGATTTAGTTAGTTTAGAACTAACTTAATTCTATGTCTTTGAAAAGTTGAAAATCTTGCTAACTTAGATCTCAAATTTAAATTTCACAAACTGCAACATTGTATTTTTCTTTTATCATGTTTGTGAGTTTGTTCTTATGCTGAGGTTGTGAAGTCAAAGTAGTATGTCTGTTTGCTTCTATGTTTGTACGCACTGTTTAGAAGTCTATTGAATCTCTACATGTTGGATTAAAATGAAAAAAGTAGAAAATTTGATCAAAATTAATTTTACTCTTGATTTTAGTTTTATACTTGTATAATAAGTGTTTAGAAATTCCAATAAGCATGTTATTTTAATTTTTATTCCTGCTTATATATATCTGATGCTAAACTGTTTAATTTGTTAAAAAATTAAGTTTGGGGGGGGCATGAAAAATATTTTTGAAACTTGAATTTTATTTGTTCTTAAATGTGCTTCAAGTGAATTTTATTTGAAAAGAAAAAAAAATGATCATGTATATGAAGTTATATTAGGAAAGTTAAATTTGATTTTAGAAATGAGTAAGAGAATTTTGTTAAATTTTTTAGTAATGAAGAAAAACTTTAAGTTAAAAGTTTTTAGTGTAGAAAATGTTTAATATAGTGTAACTATCTTTAGTAAGAAAAATTATATTTTTTTTTAAAATTTACATAATTTAGACTTTTATTTTTAATACTTAAATTTCTTTTATTAAAATAATTTTCAAAACTATTATTATATTTTTAATTAAAAGATTTATATCAAGACTTTACTTTAGGAAAGGAGAAGTGGAATTAAAAAATATTAAAGGTCTATCCAGATATAGTAATCCTTGCCTAAAAGAGAAAAGAAAAAGAAAAAAAAAGAAAAAGAAAAAGAAAAAAATTGTAAGGGAGGAGAAGCTTGAGGATTAGTGTCTGATCAAAAATTGATTCCACATTTAATCTTTTTAAAGTATAAGACTTAAGAAACTCTTACACTTAGTGATATAATATAGTGAGTAAAATTATTTAAAATAAAAAATTTTAAGTAGATATAATAAAAGGACTAAATTCTAAACTTGAAAAATCTACAATATTTTTGAATTAGATAGGAATTCATATTTTCATATTTCTAAACATTATTTGGTCTTCATTACAACTCATATTTTCATCTTTCCTAACATTAAAAATTTCTAAACTTTAAGTTGGTCTCATTTAGAGGATATTTTTTTTCTAAATTGGACTACTATATTTCTAAAATCTAAATTTTAGTAACTCCTAAAGAAACTCATATACATATCATATATATTTAGTTTTTAAAGATTGAAGTGTCACTTGAGGACAAGTAACGTTTTAAGTTTGGGGGATTTTGATACAACAATATATATAGTGTTTTTAGACACATTTTTATACCTATTTTTGAGATATTGCGCTTTAATGGAAGGTATTTTGGTGTTTTTCTTTCAGGTACAAGAAAAAAGGTGAAAAATGCTTAAAGGAGTGAAAAAGTATCAAATTTGGAGCAAATAGGTGAAAATTGTGCTAAAGTGTTTTGGCGCCTAAGCGCCAGATCTGGCGCTTAAGCGCCGGTTAAACAGAGATACCATTTTGTATCATTTATTTATTTAAACTAAGCGCTAGAGGCCCCGCACTTAAGCGCCAGAGGCAGTTATTTTATGAGTAAATTCAATTTTGCGAATTTCCAAAAGGTATTTGAGGCACCTTTTGGCATAAATAGGTGGTTACAACCACCAAAGATGAAAATACTTGTAAAAGGAGGCATCTCTTGGGAAATACATCAAATTAAGACAAATTTTGAAGAGATACCAAGGCACCTTTTGGAAAATTATAAAAGAAGGAAGATTGAAACTTTGGAAGTGTGTGTGCTTGAAAAGAAAAAGTTTTGAAAGTTCTTATTAGCCGGTCTTCAAAATTATTCAATCTTTAAATTAACCGTTCTTTATAGCATCTCTAGTAAGGGTAAAGAATATTATTGCTCCTATTTGGCACAACACAATTTGAATACTTCCACAACAAAACTCCTATACTTATTACTGATTCATGATAGGGAGAAATATATTTTTATATTTAGTGCTTTTCTTCTACAAAAACTCAAGTTATCTTTTTAAGTTGTTAATGTTTTATCAAAATATCAAAAATACCAAAAATATTTAAACTTTCATTACTGTAAAAACATCTATAGTTTAAATAATTGTCTTTTTAAAAATAGAAAGTTTTCAAAAATGCATATTGCATCATTTCCCTATATATTCAATATTCAGGTCTTAATCAGAAAAGTCCTATATTACTTGGTAACGATACATATACTTGTATAGTAAAGCAATATATATGAATTAAAAAGTTAAATTCTTATTTTTCTTTGGGATCAAGTTTTTAGTTTTGTTGCAAAATAATGAAATATAAGTGAAAAATATAATCAAAGCTATTGTTATACTTCCTTAGACGACTAGAAACTTCCTATTTTTAAATTTCATTCCCTCCAATTCCAGAAATACTTTCAGGTATGGAGTTTTCAATAGATGAAAGTTTATCAGTTTTGACACACAAAGTTTATACGACAGAGTTATTGTAAAGAAGTGGCTTATCAAGGAGAGAGGCTTTGTTAATCACAGATTGATTAATCTAAGTTCTACGATTAATAAAATTATTGTACAAAGGCAATGAGAAGTTTTGTGCTACATAAGTGTTGTAGTTATTGTACCAGTAGTGAAGGAATTCTAAGAAAACTTACGTGGAATTACCCAAGGAGTTGTCTTCGTACGAGGTAAGGCCGTACCATTTACTCCCGCACGAATCAATGAGTTGTATATGATAGAAAACATTTCAATCTATCATTATAAAAATTTTATTCCAACGAGAGATTTAATGCAAGATGTCTATAATTTTATGACGGATGAAAGTGGTATATGGGAAATGCGAGATGAAGGATATATTAGTTTCTCTGCTTCATTGCTTAATCCAATATCGAAGCAGTGGCATTTCTTCATTTTTGTAAAATTACTCCCTATCATGAAAATTAGTAGAGTCACCAAACAAAGTGCTATTTTGAATTATTGCATTCAGATGGAAAAACCCATTGATATAGAATCTATCATATTTAAATCTGTTATGGGTATTATTATGAATGGACCCATTTATGGACTTGGGCATCCTTCCAAAATTTTCCTACTTTGCAGTCAATCTCAAGTTCCAAATGAAAGTTAGGAAAAAGTTTTATTACCTTTGGAGCACATGATTCCTATTCATAATAATTATGTTTGGAATGAGAATGAAGCATTAGATACTATCTTAGATCACTCATCACATGCTTCAACCCCATTGATGCCACCAATTGTTGGAAGTTCACTTGTTGTGGAAAAGAAATTGAAGAAAATTGAAAGAAAACTTCGGAGTATATGAATGCAATAGGAGATCTTAAGTATCTTTTTGATCACCTAGATTGGAGGATGAAAGAGAATTTTGATCATAATGGAATATTTGAAGCAAGATTAGTGCGGATGTTTAAGGAAAAATGATGGATTGAACAAAATTCGACTGATCAGTTCTCTTACCGACCCTTCTACAATTTCTATGTTAATTATCAGTCAATGTGAGATATCACAGAGGAGGAGAAAACATTGAAGATGAACCAGAATAGTTGAAAAATTTGGACTCTCTTTACTTGTTTAAAATACTTATGTACTTAATGTGATTGTGTGGATTTGATTTAGTTTCCTTTGCTTTAGAATTCTGAACTTTGATTGTGTGTAGAGTTTTGTGTCAGCGTTTAGTGTTGTGGCTTGATTTTGACACTGATTTATAATTTAGTTAGCTTAAGATGTGTGAAAGTGTGATTAAAAAAATGTGTTTGTAAAATTATAATTTCATATATAAAAGTTAGTTTATTGTTGTTTGTGAAAATGATTGTTCGTGAAAATGTTTGTTTGTAAATTATTGTTAGATAAAAATTTGTGTTTAAAAATACTAAAAAAGACTTTGGAGAAAATTGAAAGGAAATTGAAAATTAAAATAAATTGAAAAATGAATTTTAGGCCTTCAGCGCCGACGGTGCTGGCATGGGCCCCGATGGCGCCCTCTACCCGAGAATAGCCTTTACCCTTTAAAATTCACGATTTCACCGTAAAGCTTTATTTTTACAATATGAGTCACCTTCAACTCTGATCTTTGCACCTAGGGCTTGCATATGCTTGGATTTAAGGTGATTTTAAGGCAAAGGAACTTTGGATTTCATCTTCTCTAGGTAAGAGCTACACTTTGACTTAGAAAATTTTGATTTTCACCAAGGATTTATCTCACATTGCCTAGATCTATAAATTTTGAAATTTTTTGAGAGATTTTGAGAAAATCCTTTGGTGAAGAACTCTTACTTAGTGGATTTAAGTTTAAAGCATTTTACTTTGTGATTTTTGGAATTTTTGGAATTTAATCAAATCTTTTTCAATTTTTCTAGATTTCCCAGGACACCTAGAATGAGCAAAAGAAAGAGAAAAGTATATTATGATGAACAAAAATTAGTTAGCTTCACGGCTAGTGCTCGTTTTAATAGTCTACTTGAGCATTAAAAAGTAATTTCGGATCGTGGTTTTAAAAATCCAGGAGGAGAAGTTGAGCGATTAATATATGCTCGACAGTGGGAAAATTTCTATCATTTTACTGCCGATGCGATTATTGGTGTAGTGATGGAATTCTATGCCAACTTTACTGAAGCTTCTGACGAATTTATTTTTGTTCATGGGAGAAAGGTGGAGTTTTCTCGTAGAAAAATTAATGCGTTTTATCAATCGGAAGATGTTTGCAGTTGCCAGTATAAATCATTTTCTGCTACTAATGAGGCCTTAGATGAGGTTATTTCTTTTCTTACTGATGGAAGAGGGACCTGGAAATTCAAAAAAGGTGTTAAAGTAAATTTTCTTCTTTCTATGCTTAATGCAGTATCTAAGACCCGACACTACTTTATTTTTGGAAGAATGATTCCTCCAAACCATCATAGTGAGGTGACTAAGGATATAGCCATACTAAACTTCTATATTCAACAGGTGATGAGGATAAATGTAGGCTTTATTATTTATATGAACACTAGATCTATTACTTTAGGAGAGGCCACTAGTGGTTTGGCACACCCTGCACTTATTTTTACAATCTGTCAACAGGCAGGAGTTGATTTTAGACCTACGAAAGAGAGGATTGAGCCTCGAAGACCTATTGAGCCAGCCAATATAAGGACATATGAATCTCATGTTGATTGGAGATCTGGAAGTAAGACCAGAGATATTCCTTCTACTTTGAGGAAACCTACTTCTTGTGACCCTACAAACCGAGAGCTTTTAGACCAGATGATGATCCAATAGGGAGATATCATAAGAATGGATGATAGGTTCAGAACATGGATGCCATAAATGCTCACACTGATGATTTGATACTGCAAAAGTTCAAATATGATGATGCGCTGGTGAGATACATGAAGGGTGATCATTCAGTTCAGTTTTCTACTCACCCTATTTTTACTCCGTATCAGTGATAGAATTTGGATGTAAAAGAAGAGGAAGATGATGATGATTGGTGATTTGATTTGATTTTTTTTAGTTTATGTTTGATTGTACTTTGTTATTTTTTTGTTTCTGTTATATTGTTGAGACGATTTTTTAGATTGTGAGACTCTCTGTTATTGTTATGTTGAGTTGTGAACTGTAGTTTGTAAAACTATTTTCATTTCTGAAATTGAGTTTAATTATGTTGTTAGTTTTTTTATTTCATTAAATGTATTGTAATTAACTCTTTCTCAGTAGATTTTATATGTATTATGAGCAATTTAATGTTTTAAGTCTTGTAGCTTTTTATATTAGCACCTACAGTATTTCAGAATTGAAGTTTAAAAATCAGAACCTTCAACAGGTATGTCTTTTCTTTATGCATTTAATGTTTTCTTCCACCCTTTATTTTTCAATTCTTCATGCTAAATCTTTTTAAAATTTAACTTTAGGGGGAAAAGAAAAATTCCTTTTAAAAGAAAGAAACTTAATTTTATTTGTCTTCACTTAGCTATATTTTCAAAAGTTTTAAATTTAACATGACCTTTGATATTAGGGGTTAACTTTAGATAACTATATTTATGTTTCTAAATATATAGTAAACTTAAGTAAAGATTTTCAATAATAAAGGTTAATTTTAAGGATTAAGATATTTGGTATAAAAGAAAAATACTATGTTTTTCTATTTTAAGTAAAGAAAATTGTATTTTTGAAATATTAAAATTCTTAAAGGTTCATGTAAGAAGAAAAGAATTAAACTTTATGAAATCTTTAAGCTAATATAAATTTGTTAGGTGAAGAAATGTGATAAGTTTTTTACTTTAAGAAAAAGATAGTGAAGTTCAAAATCATTAAAGGTTATCCAGATATAGTAATCCTCATGTATATAAAAAAAAAAGAGAAAAGGAAAGAAAAGAAAAGAAAAGAAAAGAAAAGAAAAGAAAAAGAAAAGATCTGGGGAAAAACTTGAGGAGATGCCTAATTAAAAATTAGCTTCACGTGAATCAATTTAGAAAAGAAGGCTTGCTACATTTCTTAAGCTTTTATTTGAGTATTAGTTTATTTACTAGTAAAGTTTTATGAAGTTCTTTTTCATATGAATACTTTAAGTGACTTTACTATGACAATTTGCATTTTTTCTTGAAAAGAATAGAAAATCAGAAATCTTGGAATTGATTGCTAAATATTCTTATACCTTTAGTATTAACTGGAGTTATTTTGAATTTTTCTTAAGTTATGCTATTGTATTTAGTGGACTAAGATATGGAAATCTAGAAGTTAAATCCTTTACCATAAGTCATATTTATATATAGTAGAGGAGTTACTTGAGGACAAGTAACATGGGAGTTTGGGGGATTTTGATACACCAAAAATAAACATTTTTAGACCCATATTTTATACTCATTTTTGGTGATATTACACTTTAATGGAAGGTATTTTTATGTTTTCTTGCGGGTTGTTAAATTTTAGGACTTAAAGTAAAAAAGGAAGCAAAAAAGGATGAAATTTGGAGCAAAAATGAAGAAGTTGAAATTTATTCAGCACCGACGACACCGTTTGACAGAGAGGACGAGTTAAATTGCTAGACACTGGCACCGACGCCAATGTCGGTTCAACCCCGATTTCTAGAAGATTCAACAAATCTGGATATATTTTGAAGAGTTTTTGGAGGCACTTATTGGAGAACCGACTCTAAGCTTTATTTGGGGCCAAAATTGATTAAAAAGTGACTCTTCCCGCCTTTTCATCCTCTCCATTCAACCTTCTACACATCACACATTCTTCCATTTTTTTCATTCCACAACCATTTAAAGTCCATTATTCTTATAATTTATAGTTTTGTGGTGAGATTAAGTGTGAACTCTTCACTAAGAGTGTTGAAGAAGGAGAAAGTGAGAGATTTTTTCTTCTTTTATTTCCTAAAGAGGCTACAAGGGATTTGCTTTGAGGAAGTGTTTCAGTTAAGAGTTATTTGTTTATTAACATTATATGAACTTTCTTTTATAGATGAAATTTGTGTTTTGTTGTATCTTTCTCATGAAGTCTGAGTAGTTTACCTTATCTTGCTCCCTACTATGAGATATGGTGAAATGAAGAGATAATATGGAAGTGCCAATATTAAAATATAAAATAAATTGTGATGATTTTTTAACTTTGAACTTAATTTAATTTTTGATCTGACTAATTGAATTGTTAAAATATGTTGTGAAACATATGATCCGGGAAATTGAGCATGAGTTCTACAACTGAGTGAAGATCATATTTGATTCCATGAAGGAGAACTTTGTTCATGGAATTAAGTTCAAATAAATAAGGAAATTTACTTTGTTTGGTGTAGAATTGGAGAACCTTTAGGGTGATAGACTAAAATCCCCAATTTGGTCTTAATGTTTAAAAACTAAAGGGAGAGCTAACCTTCAGGTGAAGGGAAGTGGGAGCTCTGGAGTGGGAGTCAGTATCCTTCTAGCTTAGCCATGGATTTAGGGCTAAACTTGGAATTAGCCAATGATTTTCTATAGCACTGTATCATGGTAGAGAATTAAAACTGCTGCTATTTGGCAAAATACATATTTGAATCATTTATCTCATCTCATTTTACCAAAACCTCATTGTAGTGGGAAAGATGCTTTTTCACATAAGAAATATTCATCACATAAACATAGTTTAATAGTTTAATAGATTAATAGTTACTGTTTAAAGTTTATATTTCATATTTCTTATTAGTTAAATAATTTAGTTATGATAATATCTCAATATTCATGTATTGACTTTCTGTGAATTTCCTAGTAAATTTATCATTTCAAATTTAAACCTTCCCCGTGTGATCAAAATTTGGGGCTTAAATAGAAATTCCTTTATTACTTGATAATAATACGTATACTTACGTAGAATCCCAACATTAATTGCTTAAATTTCTAAACCATAAAATATTGCATCAAGCTTTTGGCGTTGTTGCATAGTGGAGTCAACTATATAATTTTTACACAACTATATCAAATTTGAGATTATATGGCCGACTGAGAAGGATGGTTCAGAGCCTCTAAAGGCATAACCAAACACAATGGTTTAGAGGCCATAGAGGCATGACCACTAAAATAGGTTCAGAGGCCATAAAGGCATAACCTAGGAATGAGTTCAGAGGCTGCAGAGGCATGATCCAAGATAGTGGTTCAGGGGTCGTAAGGGTATAACCACGAAAATAAGTTCACAGGCCGTAGAGGTATAACCTAAGAATGGTTTTAGAGACCATAGAGGCATGACCCAAGGAATGTTTGAAGACGGAATACTCTAGTAAATGAAATGGGCCAAAAGGGCATGTGGTTCAAGAAACATCAAAGTATAAGTCTATATGAACCCAAAAATGTTAAAAAATAAGATATCCTCATAATTGAGCTGACCCTAAGGTCACATGGCTCGAAGAATATGGCTAGAAAGCCAAAAGTGTCCGAAGATAGAATGTTCTCATAACAGAGCCGACTCTAAGGTCATATGGCTCGAGAAACGTGGCTATAAAGCCAAAGAGTGTCCTAAGACAAAACGTACTCATACTGAGCCGACTACAACGTACTCTAGCTCGAGTGACATCAAACATCAGGCTATGTAAAGCCGAAGATGCTCTCATAAAGCAACCAGCCTAAGCGAGCATATGGTTCAAGACGTTGCAAAGCCAAATGGCTACAAAACCCTATGTGCCTCAAAATGAGGTCTTATCATCAAGGATCAACCAAGTGAAGGCAATAGCTCCATTGATCAAAACATCAAATGATCAGGGAGGTATGTTTTCTGATCAAAATAGTCTAAGAGGTATGTATCCTGACCAAGCATCAAATAAGGCAGAAGGTATATATCCTGCTCGAATATATCAAATGGCGCAAGAGGTGTGTATCCTGGCTGAGCATATAAAATAATGCATGAGGTATGTATCCTGCTAAAATATCAAATGAGCAACCATGAGAAATGTCAACCCGACTCTCAAAGTATAGTTGGACATTCAAGTAATCCGACTAAACATGGATCAGTGGTAAAACTGATACAACATGTCATTCGACTTGGTGGACAAAACCAACCGAAGTAGTCAGTAAGAAGATAAGGTTATATGGCCAAGATGGTCTAACCATAAGAGTGCTTCTACAAGCACAAACGAGATGAATCTCACAAGGGATTCTTCCATTAAGCAAGCTAATATTTTTTGGGGAGACATCGAGTGTATTGATGCAAACATGGGTTAGCCACCTGACTAACACAGCATGTCGTTCAATGGGTTGGATAAAACCAACCAAATCAGTTGAAACCATCAAATTGGGTTAGATATTAGAAAGGCCTAACCGCAAGAGTGCTTTAGCATCAGCACTAACAAAGCAAATTTCACTAGGGATCCATTAATCAGCCGTCAGACTACTACTACATGGTACTCGACATCGCGGACAAAACCAACAAGATCAATTGAGACTATCAACGGGGTTACATGACCTAGCATGGTCTAACCCCCAAGGGTGCTCTAAGTGAGCTAGCGAAGAAATTTTCATTGGGGATTCTCCCATCATTTAGGAAAGTAGTTTTGTTGGGGAGACATCAAATATCTTGGTGTAGACATAGACCAGCTAAGAAACTGATACAACATGTCATTCAATGAAGCAGACCAAACCAACCAAATCGATCAAAATATCATCAACGTGGACTCAAAATTCTAAATGTAGGGTGCTTTAAGCAAGTACTAGAGAATTAAGTTTTGCTAAAAGGTCATTCAGAACTAGCAAAGTAGCTATAGCAGGGGAGAGCTCAACAAATATTTCCTGCAAGAACTGAATAAGACAATTCTCGTCGAGAATAATGCCTAGGCAAACTTCAGGCATCAAAAGTGACTCTGATGAAGGACATGGATTAGACAGATAATAGACAAAGTCTAGAACCGATACGACATGTCACCTTGATAAGGCAATGTAAATTGCGAGTCAAGAATATCAAAGAGGGTGGATGAATAGAACATACCAACCCTATATGTGATATTGCTACCAAAGATTTGGTAGAATGAATTCCTTTGGGGAATTACCGCAGTGTCCAAGTATGGTTGGTCAAAACATAACTTTCCAACCACAGGGGTATGTAGCCCTAAGGCTGACCAAAGAACATCCCTCAAAGGGGAAAGCACCACACTCATTTGAAGTGAGTGGGAAACTCTAATTCGGCACGAGGTGCTCAACCGAATAGAGGTGGCGAGGAATGGAGCATAGCTTTCCCAAATAAAAGAGATATCAATCGAACTTGACCTCAATCAGTCGAGACACCTGAGAAGAGTTAGACAAAATAGAGTGTACCAACTAAATGGTGTTTAGCCATAAGGCAAAACCCAAATATATCTCATAAGAGGGAATACACCACACTCATCTGAAATGAGAAAGACGAGCATATCTATAGGAAGGTGCCCAGTTTGGACCTTATGTAGAATGGGTAACCGAATATGAGTGCTAGGAAAGGGCATGGATTTCTAACAATAAGGCAAATATCAATCGAAATTAATTTCGGTCAATCGAGATATTGCAAAAGGTTAGCTAGGCAAGATATGCTAATTAAGGAATGCTTAGTCATGAAACTAAGCTCAAATCCTCTAAAAAGAGGGTATCTACCACTCTCATTTATGACGAGCGGGACAAAAGTATCTACCACGCTCATTTATGATGTACGGGACATGCTCGTTCAGACCAGCTCGAAGTGAGGGACCGAAAAGAGAGGATAAGAGAAGTACATGGCTTTTCTTACACTGATTACTACTTACGTAAGGTATAAGCTACCCGTAGGACTTTGACTTTGCCTCTTTCGAAATTTTGAAATTAGTTTTAAGAGATGCTCAAGAACTCTCTTACATGCAATGAAGCACAGAAAAGGTGGTTGTACGATACATCATACCACATGCCCATGATCTGACTTTTTTTGTTACGATAGATTGTGTAAAATTTGAATTAAATCTAATAAATTAATATTCAGATTCTACGCAAGTATATGTATCATTATCAAGTAATAATCGACTTTCTATTTAAGCTTCAAATATCGATCCTACGGGGAAGGTTTAAATTGAAAATGACAAATTTGCTAGGAAATTCACATAAAGTCAATTGAAATCACTGTTACTAATTTCAATTATTGAGATGTAATCAAAATTAAATTTCTAATCTATTATCAAATCAAATATGCAAAATTTAAAACAGTAAATACTAATCTATTGACTATGTTTATGCAATGGACGAAAAAGCATCATTCCCACTACAATGAGGCTATGGTAAAATGAGATGAGATAAATGTTCATATTATGTATTGTGCCAAATAGGAGAAATTTTAATTCTCTACCCTGATACAGTGCATAGAAAATCATTGGCTAATCTCAGTTTTTAGTCCCTAAATCCGTGGCTAAGCTAGGAGGATATCAGCTCCCACTCTAGAGCTCCCACTTCCCTTCACTTGAAGGCTAGCTCTCGCTTCAGTTTTTAAACACTAAGACTGAATTGAAAATTTTAGTCTATTACCCTAAAGGTTCTCCAATTCTACACCCACCAAAGAATATTTCCCTATTTATTTGAACTTAATTCCATAAATGATGTTCTCCTTCATGGAATCAAATGTGATCCTTACTCTGTTTTAGAACTCATACTCCATTTTTTGGATCATATGTTTCACAACACATTTTAACAATTCAATTGGTCAGATCAAAAAGTAAATTAAGTTCGGAGTTGAAAAATCATCACAATTTATTGTATAATTTAATATTGGCACATTCATATTATCTCTTCATTTCACCATATCTCAGAGTAAGGAGAAAGATTAGAGTGAACTACTCAGACTTCATGAGAAAGACACAACAAAACACAAATTTCATATATAAAATAAAGGGGAACTACTCATACTTATGAGAAAGAAATAACAAAACACAAATTTCATATATAAAAGAAAGTTCATACAACACTGATAAACAAATAATACATATCTGAAAACTCTTTCTCAAAGCAAATCCTTTGTAACCTTTCCTTATAAATGCATGAAGACAATATCTCTCACTTTTCTCATTCTCCAACACTCTTACAAAAAGTTTTACACTAAATCTCACCACAAAAACTCTAAACTATGAAAACAAAATCACTAATTGAGTCCAATATGGAAGTCGAATGGAATGATGTGGTGCAAAAAATGAAAGTAGAGCAGTGAAAAGCGTAGAGGAGCGCTTTTTTTGATGAAATTCGGCCCCAAATAGAGCCCAAGGTCGGTTCTCCAAGAGGTACCTCAAAAAACTCTTCAAAAAATCGTCCAAATACATCAAACCTTCTAGAAATGGGGTCTGCACCGCCTTTGGCGCTGGTCAGCATCTTCGGGGCTGAGTAAAAAATCTCCGCGTTATTTTGTTTCGCGCCATCAGCACTGCCCTCGGTGCTGTCGGCGTTGAGAATTTCATCAAAAATGTCATTTTGACTCCAAATTTCATCCTTTTTGCTTTCTTTTTTCAAAGCCCTAAAAATCAACAACCTGCAAGAAAACATCAAAATATCTTTCATTAAAGTGCAACATCATAAAAAATAAGTATAAAATATGGATCTAAAAATACATATATTTTTGGTGTATCAAAATCCCCTAAACTTACATGTTACTTGTCCTCAAGTAACTCCTTTACTACATAAAAAATATGACTTATGATAAAGACCTTAACTTTTAGACTTCCATGTTTTAGTTTTCCAAATATAATAGTAAAACTTAAGAAAAATTCAAAACAACTCCAGTTAATACTAAAGGTGTAAAGATATTCAATAATTTAGTCTAAGGATTTCAAGAAAAATTACAATTTGTTATATTAAAGTCACTTAGCAAATTCATATGAAAAAGAACATCATAAAACTTTATTAGTAATTAAATTAACATTACAATAAAAAGTTTAGAAAATGTGTTCAAGTCTTTTTTCTTAAGTTGATTCAAGTGAAACTGATTTTTAATTAGGCATCTCCTCAAGCTTCTCCCCATATATATTTTTTTCTTTTTCTTTTCTTTTCAAGATCCTTTTTAAACCCTTTTTCTTTTCATTCTTTCTTTTCTTCTCTTTTTTTTTCATATGTCAGGATTACTATATCTAAATAGCCTTTAATGNATAAAACTTTATTAATAATTAAGTTAACATTCAAATAAAAAGTTTAGAAAATGTGTTCAAGTCTTTTTCCTTCAGTTGATTCAACTGAAGCCAATTTTTAATTAGGCATCTCTTCAAGCTTCTCCCCGTATTATTTTTTTTTCTTTTTCTTTTGTTTTCAGGATCATTTTTAATCCCTTTTTCTTTTCTTTCTTTCTTTTCTTCTCTTTTCTTCTCTTTTTTTTATATGTCAGGATTACTACATCCGGATAGCCTTTAATGATTTTGAACTTTACTATCTTCTTCTTAAAGTTAATAACTTTTTACATTTCTTCACTTAACAAATTTATATTAACTTAAAGATTTCATAAAGTTTAATTCTTTTCTTTTTACATGAATCCTTTAAGATTTTTAATACTTCAAAAATACAAATTTTCTTTACTAAAAATAGAAAAAACGTAGTCTTATTCTCTTTTACCAAATATCTTAGCCCATAGAATTAACATTTATTATTGAAAATTTTTAATTAAATTTACTATATATTTAGAAACATAGATATAGTAATCCAAAGTCAACCTCTAATACCAAAGGTCATGTTAAATTTAAAATCTTGAAAACATAATTAAGTGAGAACAAATAAAATTAAGTTCTTTNTAATTCTTTTCTTTTTACATGAATCTTTTAAGATTTTTAATACTTCAAAAATACAAATTTCCCTTACTAAAATAGAAAAACATAGTCTTATTCTCTTTTACCAATTATCTTAGCCCCTAGAATGAAGCCTTTATTTTTGAAATTTTTTACTTAAATTTACTATATATTTAGAAACATAAATATAGTTATCCAAAGTTAATCTCTAATACCAAAGATCATGTTAAATTTAAAATTTTGAAAATATAACTAAGGGAGGACAAATAAAATTAATTTCTTTCTCTCTTTCTACAAATGATTTTTCTTCTTCTCCCCCCCCCCCCCAAACTTAAATTTTTAAAAGATTTTTACATGAAGACCTTTAAAATGAAGCGTAAAAGAAAGAATTAAATACATTAAAAAAAATTTATACCTGTTANAAAAATTATACCTGTTGGAGATTTTGATTTTTGAACATAAATTTTGAAAATACTGCAGGTGCTAAAATGAAATTTACAAGGCTAAAAACATTAAATTTCACATAATACATATAAACTTTGCTGAGAAAGTGCTAATCACAAAACAGAAAAAAAGTGCTGAAAATTAAAAAAGAACTAAACTAAATTCTAAAAATGAAAACAGACTTCCACATTTCAGTTTCATATAACAAAATAAACAAAGTCTAAACAACATCACAAAACAAACAATACAATCACACTGTACAAACACAAACAAACAAACAAAAAGATCACTAGTCAATATCATCTTTGTCTTCATCTACATCCAACTTCTGTTGCTGATATGGAGTAAACACAGGGTGAACAGGGAACTGAACTGAACGTTCTCCCCTCAGGTATCTAACTAAAGTATCATCATAAGCAGCATCATACTCAATTTTTTGCTGAATCAAATCATCTGTGTGAGCATTTTTGGCATCCATATTATGCATCCTATAATCCAAATCCTCAAAATATCTCTCTGTTGTATCATCATCTGATCCAAAAGTTCTTTGTTTCTGTGGTCACTAGAAGTAGGTCCATGAGAGGTAGAAGGACTATCCCTAAAAGTAAAAGAAATATCTCTAGCCTTACTTCCAGATCTCTAGTCAACTTGAGATTCATATGTCTTGATGTTTGCAGGCCTAATAGGTCTCTGAGGCTCAATCCTCTACTCATCGGGTCTAAAATCAACTTTTTCCTGCTCACAAAGTGTGTAAATAAGAGCAGGATGTGCCAATCCATCATAAGTCTCTCCCAGAGTAATAGATCAAGTGTTCATATAAATAATATAGCCTTGCTGAATACAGTAGTTCAGGATGGCTCTATCTTTGGTCACCTCACTATGATGGTTTGTCGGAATCATTCTTCCAGAAATAAAATAATGTCAGGCCTTAAATACTACATTTAAACTAGTTCGGGGAAAGTTAACTTTAACTTCATCTTTTTTTTTGAAGCCTCTTTCTCACTAGTTAAAAAAGAAATAACTTCATCTAAAGCATGATCTGTAACAAAAAAAGAATCATAGTGGCATCTTTACACATCTTCTACAGAATAAAACTCATTTATTTTCTTTGGAGTAAATTCTACCCTTTTTCCACGAACAAATACATAATCATTAGAAGTTGCAGGAAGGTTGGCATAAAATTCCATTACAATCCCAGCTATTGCATCAACAGTAAAATAACAGAAGTTTTCCCATTGCTAAGCAATAATCAAACGTTCAACTTCTCCTCCTGGACTTTTAAAACCCGATCCTGAATTACTTTCTTATTTTCTTGCAAATTATGAAATCGAGCACTCACTTTGAAACTAACAGATTATTGTTCGTCATATTCTATTTTCCTTTTGCTCGATCTTGGTGCCATAGAAAATCTAGAAAATTTTGAAAAATCCGATTAAATTCTAAAATTCCAAAAATCAAAATGTAAAACATTTTGAACTTCAAATCACTATATAAGTGTTCATCACCAAAGGATTTTCTCAAAAATTTCTCAAAAAAATTTTCATATTTTCGGATCAATGCAATGTGAGATAAATCCTTGGTGAAAATAAAAATTTTTGAGTTTAAAGTGTAGCTCTTACCCACAGAAGATGAAATCCAAAGTCTTTTATCCTCTAAATCACCTCAAATTTGACCACAATCAAGCCCTAGCTGCCCAAACCAAAGGTTGAAGATGACTTAAGCGTAAAAATGGTCCACAAAAAAAAATTGCAAATTTTTAAGGGTTAAAATCTGTTGTCGGGTCGAGGGCGCCGTCGACGCTGAAGGCCCGAAAATTTCATATTTTGATTTTTTTTAATTTTCAATTTCCTATCAACTTACTGCAAAATTTTTATTAATTTAAACACAATTTTTTTATCTAACAAAAATTCACAAAACAAAATATTTCACCAACATGAATTTTCACAAACAACAATAAACTAACTTTTATATTAGAAAGTACACTTTTTACAAACCTAATTTTTTAATTACACAATCACACATATTAAACAAACTAATTATAAATCAGCATTGAAATCAATCCACAACACTAAATGATGTCACAAAACTATACACACAATCAAAGTTCAGAATTTTAAAGCAAAAAAAACAAACCAAACCAAATTAAATTCACACAACTACACTAAATATATATAATGTTATAAAATAGATAGAGAATTTAAAGTCTTTAGTTATTATGCCTCTTCTTCAGTGCTTTCTCCTCCTCTAATAACTCCCAGATTGGTAATGAACATATAAGTTGTAGAAGGATCGGTACGGGAATTAATCTGTCAAATTTTCTTCGATCCACCCTTTTTCTTTAGACATCCGAACTAATTCTGCTTCAAAAGTTTCAGTATGATCAAAATTTTCTTTCATTCTCCAATCTAGGTGATCAAAAACGTATTTAAGATCCCCTACTACATTCATAATACTCTGAAGTTCCATTTGAATTTTCTTCAATTTCTTTTCCAAAGCAAGCAAACTTCCAACTGTTAGTGGTATTAATGGAGTTGAAGCAAGTGAATATTAATCTATGATGGCTTCTAATACTTCATTTCCGTTTCCATAATAATTCTTATCTATAGGATTCATGGGCTTCCAGGGTAATAAAGTACATTCCCAACTTTCATATGGAACTTGGGCATGACTGCAAATCAAAAAGATGGTAGATGGATGCCCAAGTCCATAAATTGGTCCATTAGTACGGATACCCATAATATATTTAAATATTATAGACCCTATATCAATATGTTTTTTCATTTCAATGCAGTAATTTAAAATAGCACATTCTTTGGTAACTTTACTAATTTTCATAGTAGGGAGTAATTTTGCAGCAATAAAGAAATGTCATTGCTTCAAAAGTGGATTAAGTAAATAAGTGGAAAAACTAACATATCCTTCATCTCGTATCTCCCACATATCACTTTCATCCGTCAGAAGATTATACCCGTCTTGCATCAAATCTCATGTAGGAATGAAATTTCTATAATGACAGATTCGAATGTTGTCTATCATATACAATTCATTAATCCTTGCAGGAGTAAATGGTACAGCCTTACCTCGTACGAAGACAACACCTTAAGTAATTCCATGTAAGTTTTCATAAAACTCTTTCACCATAGGTATGACAACCGCAGACGTAGTGTAACACAAAACTTCCCAATGACTTTGCAGAATGATTTTATCAATCGGACCAGTAGGATTGATTGCTCCATGACTAACAAATCCTCTTTCTTTGATCAATATCCTCTTCATAATAACTTTATCATATAATCGTTGTGATTCGAAACTAATAAAATTTCTTTTGTTGAAAATTCCATACCTCAAAGTATTTTTAGAATTGGAAGCCATGGAATCCAAAAATATGAAATTACTAGGAGTCCAAGGATGTTTCTAGGCCTTTTTAAACTCATCCTGGAGGTTATTATGTAGTAAAATCGAGCCAAAACCTGCCAAAAGTCATCTAAAAGCATCCAACCGCACTCGAGTTGGTCAGCGCTATCGATTGGAAGTGTCGGCGCTGATGTTCGTTATCTAGGGTGCTGTCGGCGCCCATTCTGGCATCGTCAGCGCCAGTGGCCAAAATTGCGATTTTCAATTTTTTATTCAATTTGATTCCAAATTTTCCTCCAATACCAATATTTGACTTAATTTATAATAAATGCAATTGTGTAGGATTATTATCTACTAATATATAAGACACTTAACAAATTAAATAATAATACATAACAATATACGTATGGGTTGCCTCCCACAAAGCGTTTGGTTTAACGTCATCAGCCCGACATACCATTTGTTTAGTTTGGTTGACTTAACATTAAAACTTCTTTAAATTGAGGTATGTGCCCTTCATAATAATGTTTCAAATGACGCTCATTATTTTAAATATCTTTCCGGTGTTAGGATCTTTAATAACAACAGTTCCATAATAATAAACTTCAATCACTTTAAATGGTCATAACCATCTGAATTTTAGTTTTCCTGGAAAAAATCTCAATCTTATATTATATAGTAGAACTTCTTATCCAGGTTCAAATTTCTTCTTAACAATCTTTCGATCATGCCATATTTTCATTTTCTCTTTACAGATTTTTGCATTATCATATACATCATTTCTAATCTCCTCAAGTTCATTGAGTTGCAAAAATCTTTTCTCACCAGCATCCTTTAAATTAAAATTAAATTCTTTAAAAACTCAAAATGCTTTATGTTCCAATTCTACACGTAAATGACATGTTTTTCCAAAAATCAATCTATATGGGGAAATTTCTATAGGACTTTTACAAGCAGTTTTGTATGCCCATAATGCAGTATCTAGTCTAGTAGATCAACCCAATTTATAAGGATTTATAGCTTTTTCTAAAATGCGTTTAATTTTATGATTTGATATTTCTGCTAAAACGCTAGTTTGAGGATAATAAGCAGTAGAGAATCTATGCATTATATCATATTTCTTAATTAATTTTTTGATTCTCCAATTTCTGAAATGAGATCCTCCATCATTAATGATTACTCTTGGCATTCCATATCTTGTAAAATTATTTTTAATAAAAAATTAGAAACACTCTGAGCGTCACATCTAGGCACAATAATAACTTCAATCCACTTAGACATATAATCAACAACAAGTATTATATATAAATTTCCAAATAAAGGCATAAATGGTCCCATAAAGTCTAATCCCCACACATCAAAAATTTTAACTTCTAATGTGTAATTTAGAGGCATTTCGTCTCTTCTGGAAATATTTCTTATTCATTGACATCTATCGCATGTTTTATTGTATTCATTAACATCTCTAAAAAAATTAAGCCAATAAAATTCAGCTTACTGCAGTTCTATTTATTTCAAAATGCCCTCCAAATTCAGAATCATGACATCTTTCAATTATTTATTGAGTTTCTTCATAAGGCACACATCTTATAATAAATAAATCTTTACATTGTTTATATAAATATTGGTCATCCAAAAAATAGTCTTTCGAATCATTGATAAATTTCTTTAATTGGGATTCTTCATATCAGGTGGTAGAATGTCACTTACAATATAGTTTACTATATCAGCATACCACACTACATTCATTTCATATATACTATATAATTGTTCATCAAGGAAATTTTCTTAAATTTCATTTGTAAAATTAGTTAATATTTCTATTTGTATTCTAGACAAATAATCAGCTATTTCATTATCATTTCTCTTTCTATCTACCACGATAAAATCAAACTCTTGAAATAGAAGTATCCATCTAATTAATCTTGGTTTAGCATCCATCTTTTGCTTCAAATATTTAACAGCACAATGATCTGTATGGACTATACATTTAATTCTAATTAAATAAGATCTAAATTTATCAAAGGCATAAACAATAACTAATAACATTCGTTCAGTAGTAGTATAATTAATTTGAGCATTATTTAGAGTTTTACTAGCATAATATATAACTTTTAAAACTTTGTAGTGCCTTTTGTCCTAATACATCCCCAATAGCATAATCACTAGCATCACACATTATTTCAAATTATTTTTCCCAGTCAGGTGGTACTATTATAGGTGTAGTGATTAATTTTTTCTTTAATAATTCAAATGTTGTTATGCATTCCTCATTAAAATCAAATTTTGTATCTATTTCTAAAAGTTGGCATAGTGGTTTAGTTATTTTTTAAAAATTTTTTATGTAGCACCTGTAAAAACTAGCATGTCCTAGAAATCTTCTCATCCCTTTAACAATATTAGGAGGTGGTAATTTTTCTATAACTTGAATTTTTGCAAGATCTACTTCCACGTCTTTTTCAGAAATTTTATGCCCAAGAACAATACCTCCTGCAACCATAAATTGACATTTTTTTCCAATTTAAGACTAGGGTGGTTTTTCACATATCTCCATAACTATTTCTAAATTATTAAGACATAACTCAAACGAAGTCTCAAATACACAAAAATCATCCATAAGCACTTCCATTCCATGCTCAATAAAATTGCTAAAAATTGACATCATGCATCTTTGAAATGTTGCAGGTGCATTGCGAAGTCCAAAGGCATTCTACGAAAAGCAAATGTTCCATATGGGCTTGTAAACGTTGCTTTCTCTTGATCCTTTGGAGTAATTGGAATTTGGTGATATCCAGTATATCCATCTAAAAAGTAATAGTATTTTTTACCACCCAATGTATCCCAACATTTGATCTAGAAAGGGCAAAGGAAAGTGATCTTTTTTGGTGGCCATATTTAGTTTTCTGTAGTCAATACAAATTCGCCAACCAGTAACTTGTCTTATTAGTATTAATTCATTTTTCTTATTTTTTTAACAGTCACTCCTCCTTTCTGCGAAACACAGTGAATTGGGCTAACCAAAGCACTATATGAAATAGGATATATAATTCCAGCATCTAACCACTTTAAAATATCTTTTCTAACAAATTCTTTCATTATTGGGTTTAATCTTCTCTGAGAATTCGCTTTAGGTTCATACTGTTCATCTAATAAAATTCTGTGCATACAAATTGAACGACTAATTACTTTAATATCTGCTAAAGTCCATCCAAAAGCCTTTTTATACTTTTTTCAACATCTCTATCAACTTTTGTTCTTGAATTTCAATTAACTCAGAAGATAGAATAACATGCAATGTAGATGACTCTCCTGAAAATACATATTTTAAATGGGAAGGTAATATCTTCAATTCAAGTTCAAGTGGTATAATACTTGAAAGAATAAGATTTTTACTATCATTTTCCAGCATATCTAATGCTTCAAATTTGCCCTGAATATAATCTAAATCTTCTTCTTTTACTTAATTTTTAGTATCAAAAATTTCTCCTTGCTTTAATATATCATTGAATTCATTCTTAAATTGCTCATTACTTAGAAATTCAGCTACTTCCATCCTGAAACATTCATTATCTTTTTCTATTGCAGGATATTTTATAGCTTTTGTTATATTAAATTTCATTTTTGATCATTAACTCTCATCATTAGTTCTCCTTTTTGACATATATTACAGCTCTCCCTGTTGCAAGAAATGGTCTCCCTAAAATAATGAGAATCCCTTTAAATTTCACTTTTTGATCATTGAGTTTACAGGGAAAATAAATTTATCCACTTTTACTAGTACATCTTCTATAACTCCTTTTAGATAAGTTATTGATCGATCAGCTAACTGAAGTTACAGTAGGGGAAATTTCTCCCAAATCTAAACATTTAAAAATTGATAAAGGCATAAGATTAATACTCGCTCCTAAATCACATAAAGTTTTTCTATAAAACTTTTCTTCAGTTGCACAAGGTATAGTAAAACTATGAGGATCTTTTAATTTTTCAGGAAGCTTTTTCTAAATAATAACACTACACTCTTCACTAAGTGCAATGATCTCATGATCTGTAAACTTCATTTTCTTGTTTAATACATCCTTAATAAATTTAGCATAACTTGGCATTTGTTCTAAAGCTTCAACAAAAGGAATATTTATCATTAACTTTTAAAGGATTTCCAAAAATTTTGTAAATTATTTATCTTTATTCTTCTGTTTCAGTCTTTTAGGAAACGGAGGTACTGATTTTTCTACAGGGCTCTGTGTTTGTTCACTTTCCTGTTGATCATTTTCCATTTTTTCCTTTTCTTCATCAACTTCTATTTCTCTTTGGATCCTTGTTTCAACTTCTTTTCCACTTTATAATTGAATAGCTTTAATTTGATCTTTATTTTGATCTTTTGGATTAACTTCCATAGTACTTGGAAGAATTTCATAAGGTCTATTACTAAGTTCAGTAGCAATATGTCCTAATTTATTTTCAATATTTCTAATAGCAGCCCCTTGATTCTGTATTTGATTTCCCATATTCAACATTACTTCTTCCATTGTCAACTTCTTTTCCTTAACTTTTGGGTTAGGTTTGGAGTTAAATACCGGAGGATAATAAGGTTAAAAATTAGGATTTCCTTTATTGTTCAGATTTCCAGATGGATTCACTGAATTATTATAATTATTCTAACTAAAATTAGGGTGATTTTTCTAACCAGGGTTAAAATAGTTAGAATAGGGATTTTATTTCGATTATTTATAGCGTTTAAAGTTTCATAAGATGATTGAGTATCAATAATCTGTCTTAGTGAATTCTCCTCTAATACTGGGGGTACTTGAGAATAATTTATTCCCATTTGATCAATCTTTTTAGAAATAGCAGCAATTTGAAATGCCAAAATAGACATTGCTTCAGAATCATGAATACTAGCTACTCTCTTAGGATTTACCCTTTAAGAGGGCTATTGAAAATTATTAGTAGCCATTTCTTCAACTAAAGAATATTCTTCATCAAAAGGTTTTGACATTAATGAACCACCCACATCAGCATCTATAATAGACCTCAGTGATCCTACTAATTCATTATAAAATATTTGAATTATTAACCAATCTGGTAAAGCATGATGTGGACACTTCCTAAGAAGATCTTTAAATCTTTCCTAGGCTTCGTATATTGATTACCCTTCAAACTGACAAAAAGATGTAATATCATTTCTAAGCTTAACGATTTTCAAGAGTGGAAAATATTTAGCCAAGAATTTTGTGATANTATATATATATATATATATATTAAAAGAGCAGTTCGTGGCTCCTTACGTGTTAATCAAAATAAAGAATGATACATAACTAGGGAGGGAAGGACAATCCTTAGTAATATGAAGAAAAATACATGAAAACCTAAGGGTTCCTCCGTCCACATTACAACTCTGCACAAAGAAGGTGAAAAAAGCGCAACAATGTGGTGACATCCAAAAATACATGTATCCCAAAAAAGTACACCAAACCAAAGAAGTATACCAAAAGTAAACATGTACATAATGTGCAAAAAAGTATTGTGTGAAATGTATATCCAAAAAACTTGAAACTGGTCGTTCTCCCAATTTGAGTGCAAAAAGGTAGCAATGTAACAGGCTTGGAAAAGAATCAAACCACTAATGTGGCAGCATCCAAAAACCTGTAGACCATATTATTTAGGAGAATTAAAAACAGTAAGTGATTGAGGCATTAAAATAGAATTCCTTATAGTCCAATAGTAGAGAGTGCTATAGGGATATATATATATATATAAGTTTATAAAAATATGAAATCAAACTAATTCCATATCTTTCATAGTTTAATTGAAAGAGCACTATACCTCAAGTCATGTTCTATCCCAAAAGATAAACACAAGACTTAAGAGCGAGGCTCAATCAAATAAACTAATAAAATATATGACATCCATTTGGTCAGCGAAAACCACTTTATTTATAAGCCGACAAGTTCCACTATTTAATATGAAGAATTATATGGGGTTTATATTAAGCTGGGTTTGGAAAAGTTTCTTATAAAGGAAAGTCTTTATAGTTAATTACTTCTTAGATAACCAAAGTTACCTAAGAAAACTCTCAATAAAAATCAGGTTCTATTGTCTTCAAAAAGGTCAAAGGGATGGGACTTTTCAAAGAGACTAGACAAAGAGGTGTGAAAGGGGAATGACACAAATTTGGAGCACATATTGTAGAATTTAAAAGAGGAGAGACTATGGGATGTCATAGATCTGGAGAAGAATCTCGGTGACTTCTCAAGCTATCCTATGGTTTAGCTGGAATTTAGAGGACAAATATTTAAATATTTTATCTTGCCCATTTTATTAATAAGGGCTTACATTCATGTAAAACAATCACACAAATATCCTAGAAGATATGAGGATATAGGTCATGAAGAACGATAATCTCTGAATCCTAAAATGCGTTACTGTTTATATTGTATAACAGGACTATACAAAAGCCTAAAAATAAGCTAAAGATTTATGTTTCACCCGGTCCCAAGCCCGGATGAGAAAAGTGGAGGGATGCGTTAAGTAGTCAACAGTCAGCGTAAAACTTGTCGAAAAATCAATTTTAGTTATGGATGGTGTTACTGAACATCTACAAGAGGATGTACCTTGGTGTATGTTTTTTGCTGATGATATTCTTCTCGTGGATAAATTNTGATGTGGACACTTCCTAAGAAGATCTTTAAATCTTTCCTAGGCTTCGTATATTGATTACCCTTCAAACTGACAAAAAGATGTAATATCATTTCTAAGCTTAACGATTTTCAAGAGTGGAAAATATTTAGCCAAGAATTTTGTGATAGTTCTCCCCAAGTTATAATAGATCCAGGTGCTAACAAATTTAACCAAGCCTTGGATTTATCCCTTAATGAAAAAGGAAAAAGTCTAAGCCTAACAGCATCATTAGACACTCCGTCATATTTAAATGTAGCATAAATTTCAAGAAAACTAGCAAGATATAAGTTAGGATCTTCAGTAGGTGATCCTCCAAATTGATTATTTTGTATCATTTGGATAATAGCAGGTTTAAGCTCAAATGAATTAGCAGCAACATCGGGATTTTGAATAGTCAAGTGAAGTTCATCTGCTGTCAGATTAAAATAATATTTTAAAGGTCTTTTTCAATTTTCATTTTTTAGATTATCTAAGTTATTCGTCATTTCTTGTAAATTTTTAATTTCTCTTTGTTGTTTTTAATTTTTTCTAATAGTACATTCTAATTTTGAATCGTAACGTACTAAACCTTTAGATCCTATATTTCACATAAATAAATAAAGCAAGCAAAGTAAAACACTCTAATAAAAATATTTTTTCTTATATTTTTTATTTTTAAAGTTATTTTTATTTATCTTTTTTAATAATAATTTTTTTATGGTATATATATTATCTCTAAATTTCCTAATTTATCAAAACTATTTAATTCAATTGTTACCTTCCCCACGCAATGACACCAAAAACTTGATCCGACTTTTTGTTGCGACAGATTGTGTAAAATTTAATTAAATACAATCAATTAATATTCAAATTCTACACAAGTATACGTATATTATCAAGTAATAATGGACTTTCTATTTAAGCCCCAAATATCAATCCTATAGGGAAGGTTTAAATTGAAAATGATAAATTTACTAGGAAATTCACAGAAAGTCAATTCAAATCACTGTCATAATTTCAATTATTGAAATGTAATCAAAATTAAATTTCTAAACTATTATCAAATCAAATATGAAAAATTTAAAATAATAAATACTAATCTAATAGCTATGTTTATGTAACAAAGATTCTTATGTGAAAAAACATCCTTCCCACTACAATGAGGCTATGGTAAAATGAGATGAGATAAATGTTCATAATATGTATTGTGTCAAATAGGAGCAATTTTAATTCTCTACCCTCATACAGTGCATAGAAAATCATTGGCTAATCTCAATTTTTAGTCCCTAAATCTGTGGCTAGGCTAGGAGGATATTGGCTCCCACTCCAGAGCTCCCACTTCCTTTCACCTGAAGGCTAGCTCTTGCTTCAGTTTTTAAACACTAAGACTAAATTAAAGATTTTAGTTTGTCACCCTAAAGGTTCTCCAATTCTACACCCAACAAAGAATATTTCCCTATTTTTTGCACTTAATTCCATAAACGATGTTCTCCTTCATGGAATCAAATGTGATCCTTACTCTGTTATAGAACTCATACTTCATTTCCCAGATCATATGTTTCTTAACACATCTTAACAATTCAATTGGCCAGATCAAAAAGTAAATTAAGTTCGGAGTTGAAAAATCAACACAATTTATTTTACAATTTAATATTGTCACATTCATCTTATCTCTTGATTTCACCATATCTTAGAGTAAAGGGAAAGATAGAGGGCACTACTCAGACTTCATGAGAAAGAAATAACAAAACACAAATTTCATATATAAAACAAAGTTCATACAACACTGATAAACAAACAAAACTTATCTGAAAACTATTTCTCAAAGCAAATCCTTTATAGCGTTTCCTTAGAAATGCAGGACAAAGATATCTCTCACTTTTCTCCTTCTCCAAAACTCTTACAAAAAGTTTCACACTAAATCTCGCCACAAAAACTCTAAAATATGAAAAAAAATCACCAATTGACTCCAATATCGATGTGGAATGGAATGATGTGGTGTGAAAAATGAAAGTAGAGGAGTGAAAAACATAGAGGAGCACTTTTTCTGATGAAATTCGACACCAAATAGAGCCCAAGGTCTGTTCTCCAAGAGGTGCCTCCAAAAACACTTCAAAAAAATCGTCCAAAAACATTGAACCTTCTAGAAATGTCTGGCACCATCGGCGCTGAATAAAAAATTTTCATGTTAATTTTGACTCCAAATTTCATCCTTTTTTCTTTTTTTTTTTTGCTTTAAGCCCTAAAAATCAACAACCTACAAGAAAACATCAAGATACCTTCCATTAACATCAATATCATCAAAAATAGGTATAAAATATGGGTCTAAAAATGCATATATTTTTGGTGTATCAGTATCCCAACAAAAATTTTATAAGACGGTGGTGAGATCTGCAATGCTCTATGACGCTGAATGTTGGCCTTTAAAAGAGAAGCATAATAATAAGTTAAGTGTTGTCGAGATGAGAATGATTAGGTGAATGAGTGGCTTTACACTTAGAGACAAAATGTGGAATGAATATATTTGTGATAGGTTTGGTGTAGCTCCTGTGACAG
>JXCR01117873.1:0-56299 GCA_002079205.1 Phalaenopsis hybrid cultivar | reverse complement strand
TAGACTCAACCAAATCACATGGGGTTTCTTTCTAAACTTTTCATCTAGTTGATACAAACATATCTATATGGTTTATCAAGCATGAAATGAAGCCATTACACATGGAGATTCAAAGGAAGCTCGGGCAAGGGTTAGAGCTGAATACCTTTGACTACGAGGGGAGGCCTCAATCAGTTGGCTCTGGTAGCTTTGATTGGGTCCAACAAACCTCTAGATGAATTCTTATGCCTGGTGAATTTTATAGATATTTTATTGACCAAGCTTGATTTTCGGTGTTAGTCTAGAGCTACATTAGGGGTTGTTTGAGAGGGGGCTTTTGTGGGGGATCAAGTCCTCTCACTGTCGGGATGGGGTGCACACAATTAATTGGATTTTGGCTCATTATGGGGCTGTGGAGAAATGTGTCCTGGTTTTGGCCTGATTTTTTAGCTTAAAATTTAACTCTCACAAAGGGAAATAGAGGGGGAAAATGTTTGGCTTGAGCTGAGGAAGGCTTGGAGAGGCTAAGGTGAGATTTTGGCAGAATTTCCCTGAGGATTTTTGTTAGCTCTTCTTTGGCCATGGAGAAGGTGGTTTAAATAGAGGGGCTTAGGGTGGAGCTTAGGGCTTCAATTTGGGTTCAATTAAGTGCTTTTTGGGAGGGCTTCAAAATTCCAAACACCAATCAAGGCTGGACATATTGGATGGGTAAAATTGGGTATAAGTTAAGGTATGGGGGCTCTCGACTATGGTGCTTTCTAGCCACTAGGCTGGCTGACGGGGATAGAGATGGTAGCGAGAGAAGTCGTGTGAGCCAGGGGGAGGTTTAATTATGATGAACCACTAATGATTTCTCATGATGGTGGAGATATTTTGGCTTAAACCCAAAAATGGGAAAAATTCCCTTAAATTATGTAACCATTGGTCCATAGCCCACCATGGCTAGTTTAGGTGGGTGTAGGTTGGTCACTAGTGTGTACTTGGTGGTTGTGGTGTCATTAATTTGGTCATTTGGGCATGGCTAAGTCAGTTTTGGTGCATGGGTTCAATTTAAGTCAAATTGGGTTGAAATTAGGCTTAGGTTAGGCTAGCCATGACATTGAGCCCAATTGATTGAGAAATTGGGTTTGGATGATTGTCATGAAAAGTTTAGAAAAGATTTGTGGTGATTTTGAATTGATTTGGAGGTTCGATTTCAAGGATTTTTCCATTTGGCCAATTTGGGGATGATGGGTTAGACTTGGGATTAGGTTGAGCTAGAGTTGGGTTAAGTCCAAACTGATTGTTGAAAATTGTCTAGGGGAGTCATGAAGAGTTCCCAACATCAACTAGTTGTCAATTTTGGGGTTTGGGAATTCAATTAGGTGACATTTAGAGATATGGCCAAATTAAGGCAAACATTTCCAAGTTGATTTTACATGAAATTGAGGTTTGAACAAGGCCAATTGAAAGTTCAATTTATTGTGTGGAAATGTTTCAAAAAGTTTATTATGCACAATTGAGGCAATTGGAAAGATTGGGGGTCAATTGAATGGGATTTTGGTTTTTGGTCAAATTGGGGCTTTTTTATTTGTGTTGAAAATGGACTCAACTGTGGGTCAATTGGACTTGTATTTGGTTTGAATTGAGTTTTTTTCATCATCAATTTGTGTTGAGAATTGAAATTTGGAGAAATTGTGATCAAATTGATGGACATTTGGGGTGAATTGGTGTAATTGGGCCTTTACGGCAATTTGGGGCTTTTTGTGAAAGTTGTTCAAATTGATCAAATTGGGTTCAATTGAAGGGTCACAATTGATTTTGGGGACATTTGAAATGATATTGAAGGTTTTAGGAAAGTTTGGGCCACCAAGGGTATTTTTGTAATTTTGGCAAATTTGGGGACATTTTGGAAATTTTGGGTGGTTTTGGGTAATTTGGGTAGTTTGAAATGGTATAAAATGATTTTTTAACAAATTTGAGTAGTTTCGGTGAAATTGAGAATTTTGGCCAAATTTAAGGTTTGGGGGTGTTTAGGTAATTTGGGTAGGTTTGTGGGGCAAAAGACAAAGTAGGATATTTTTGACAAAATGAGGTGTAAACCACCCTAAACGAGCCATGGACGAATGGAACCCCCATTGGGGTCCTCTAGGTACTGGTCTTAGCCAAACCCTAGCCTAGGGCTAGTGGGTCTAGGGGACTATCTACATGAGTCTCCCAAAATACTAAGGGATCAAAGTCAACAAGTTTGGGTTTAGTGATGTGAGTGAAAGTAAGTGAAAGTGAGTACAAGTGAGTAAAGTAGCTCCAGACCAACACACAAGGTCAACCCTAAGGCCAAGCAGTCCTATGGGGACTCCCCTTGAGCTCCCCCATATTGGCCCCACCTACTAAGTGTTAGAGGTTAGGACCAATATGTGGAACTTCAAGTTAAGCAATTAAGAGTTTAGAGTTTCTAATGGTGAGGGTTCCTTTTCTAGTCCTCTAAAAATAGTCAACAGTAAAGACTTATAGCTAGACCATAGGCAACAAAAGAGGAAAAACTAGACCTCAATCAAAAGTGAGGTCAATCAATGGACCTCAAAAAGGTGTGTTGTGATGGACAGACACACCACACGTATTGGCATTGATCGATGAGATCAAAAAAACCAATATGGATCTCTAAGTCAACAGACCTAGAATGAATTGTAGCATTGAGTGACAGTTCTTTCCACTGGGGAGTAACATATACACTCGCTGGGGAAAAGAAAGGAAATTTTAGGAATGATTGTCGGGCAAACTGGTAGTCCTAGAGAAGACTCGATTCAAATTGAACATATTAAAGAAAATTTGGATTTCAATTTGAAGTTTTAAGGAAATTAAATTATGTGTGAGGAAACTGGGTTGAATGGAAAACCAAGCGCAGAGAAGGGAATAGGGCGTCAAAGCCTACCTNGATGCAACACTAGTTCCTACTAGCTCACTATAGACTGAATGTTCAAACCCTAGCTTCAGAAGTGGAGACCACGTTACTGGGCAACTACCATGTTTTATAGAAAGGGTTCAACTCTAGGATCTTATGGCAGATTACACTCAGCGGAACATCCAAGCTGACCATGCCCGAGGAGAGATTAGTTCAGAGTGAAGAACAAATAACACCAATCCGCATTTTCAAATCTATCCCAGTCAGGAAGTGTTCCAGGTGTCATTGATTTGAGTATATTGAAGCAGATTGCAAAACCAGGGGATTGATATATTTTTTAAACCATGGGGCTGTTGAAGAAAGGGATAATGACATAGTATACACTTAAGAAGATGATAACACAAAGGAGTACCAACCTTTATTTGATGACGGAAAGATGCACATAGTTTCAGTTGGACCCATGAGAGAGATTCAGACCGAACTAACAGTGATTGTCCGAGACAATCTTGAGTTCGAGGAACTGGTACACGAGGCATGGTAACCCCATATAAGGGAAATTCAGAATTTTAAGATCTATCGGTTACTTCATGAGTTGCCCCTACTGAGGGAGGTCTATCATGCTAGGAATGAGGTTCTTTTGTGCCATGTTTGGAAATTGTATGAAGTTATTCAAATATTAGATTATGTACAACAGTGTACTCACCATCAAAAGTCTAGACAAGAGGGATGAGCCACGACTTTGAAAATTTTCTTTGGAGCTTTATGCGGAACAAAAATTTCCAATTGGATATAGGTTCTTTCAGAGAAANTGAATTATTAAGCAACATAATAAGTTTAGGAGAACTTGGGATTTTCCACCAGGCAGTGAGAGAGTAGCACGGGCCTGCTCCTTTCTCTAGATCTGTTGAATACCTCAGAGATCTATTAAACTTAATATATTTTTCTTAACAAAATCATCCCTAATTAAACTCCTAAGGACCCACCAAGATATGATATAGGGTTAGAAAAACTACCAAAACTTTACTTTTCCTGCTCTCCATAAACGCCTTAACATGCATTTTAAGTTTCAGGTGGTGGAACGAGAAGACTCGCCAGGTACACTTTATAGTTTTTAACATTGTCTTTCTTGTACTTTCATACTGTACTTTTATACGTAAAAATTCGCTTGCTAAACAATGACGCCACCCTGCATGAAAACTAAAACTATCAAGATAGCCACAAGACCAAACCAAAACAAAAATTAAAATCAACCAAGATAAAATTCACCGCCACAATATTCAAAATATAAGACAACTCAAAATTTAATCACAAACATCACACAAAACTACAACTTCAACTAAATTAAGATGTCTCTATCTGATGATCGAGAATTCCTTGGAGGAGGTAACCTACAGTTGCTAACGAGGCTTCCTAAATTTAAATGAAATTATGAAACTCATTAAGTTGAGTTTAGTAAGTTAATTTGGACTAAGTGAATCCAATAGAAAATAGTGGTACCAGAATGAGAGAACCGTAAGATCCTAATCGGTGTCGCTCTAATCAACTTTAATATGCCCCTATAAAATTTAAAGAAATTCAACCATAGGGCCACCAAATTTGACATTATAACTTGACACACTAGAAAACACAAACTCATCGCTACAAGGAGCTTGGAGCTAGCATGGTGGGCAACACGACCATCTTTAACAGCAAAACCTATCTTCCCTAACTAAACCAATCTTCATTCCCTAGACTTAAACAACAAAGCCATAGAACTTCAAGGTTTCTTGCTTATGCAACGTAAATCCTCTCCTTATATTTAGGCTTTTGTACGCCCTGCTATATAATATAAGCCCTAACTCGTCTTAGGATTCCGAGGTTGTCATTTGTCATGATCTAAATCCTCATATCTTTCAGGATATTTATGTGATAGTTTCACATGAATGTAAGCCCTAACTAATAAAATTAGCAGGATGAAACACTTAAATTTTTTTCTTCAAAAATGAAGCCAAACATTAGGAAATATTGTTTCCTATATATGAAGCCAAAGTCACCGTGGTTCTCCTTTGGATTCATGACACCCCTTAATTCTTCCTTCTTTTGGACTCTACAACAAAATGTTTCGAATTTGAACCAATCTCCTTTCACACCTCTTTGTCTGATCTCATTGAAAAGTCCTACACTTTGAAACTCCCTGAAGATAATATTTCCTGATTTTTATCGAGAGTCTTTTTAGGAGACTTTGGTCATTTAAGATGTAATTAACGATAGGGGCTTGCCTTTATAGGAAGCATATTTGAACCCAGTTTAAAATAAACCCTATTTAATTATTTATATTAAATAGGGGAACTTGTTGACAAATATAAAGGTTCCACAGACCAAACGGACGTCATATATTCCTTAGTTTATTTGATCGAGGCTCATCCTCAAGTCTTGTGTTTATTCTTCGGGATAGATAAAGGGTTTGAGATACAGTGCTCTTTCGTTTAAACTATGAAAAATATGGGGTCAGTTTGATTTCATATTTTTCTAAACTTAATATATATGTAAATTAAAACGTCCTTCCGAAGCGGGCGAGGGGATTTTGATTCCAGTGACTGGCAGCTTCTTACGGGCAACTCCTCTAACCAAAAATAGTGCTGACACACCCTAAAGGTTCTCCAATTCTACACCCAACAAGGAATATTTCCTTATTTATTCGTAGTTAATTCCATAAATGATATTCTTCTTCATGGAATTAAATGTGATCCTTACTCTGTTGTAGAACTCATACTCCATTTCCTAGATCATATGTTTCACAACACATTTTAATAATTCAATTGGTCAGATCGAAAAGTAAATTAAGCTGAGTTGAAAAATCACCACAAGTTATTTTACAATTTAATATTGGCACATTCATATTATCTCTTCATTTCACCATATCACAGAGGAGGGAGAAAGATAGAGGGAACTACTCAAACTTATGAGAAAGAAATAATAAAACACAAATTTCATATATAAAAGAAAGTTCATACAACACTGATAAACAAACAATACTTATCTAAAAATGCTTTCTCAAAGCAAATCCTTTGTAGCCTTTCCTTAGGAATGCAAGAAGAAGATATCTCCCACTTTTATCCTTCTCTAACACTCTTACATAAAGTTTCACACTAAATCTAACCACAAAAACTCTAAACTATGAAAAAAATTTCACTAATTGACTCTAATATGGAAGTTGAATGGAATCATGTGTTGTGAAAAATCAAAGTAGAGGAGTGAAAAAAGTAGAGGAGCCCTTTTTTTATGAAAATTTGGCACCAAATAGAGCCCAAGGTCCGTTCTCCAAGAGGTGCCTTGAAAAAATCTTCAAAATAATCATCCAAATACATCAAATATTCTAGAAAAGGGGTCTGCACGGCCTTTGGTGTCGTCGGTGCAGGTCTGGCACTGTCGACGTTGAGTAAAAAATCTTCGCGTTAATTTGTTCTACGCCGACGACACTGCTGGCACTTAGCATTTCTTCAAAAATGTCATTTTGACTCCAAATTTCATCATTTTTTACTTTCTTTTTGCTTTAAGACCTAAAACTCAACAACTTGCAAGAAAACATCAAAATATCTACCATTAAAGTGCAATATCATTAAAAATAGGTATAAAATATGGGTCTAAAAATACATATATTTTTGGTGTATCAGTGGCCTTAATTCAAACTCGAATAATGGGAGTATTATGCCTTGAACTAATCAAAAGGGCTTGCTCCAAAAACCCCTAAGGTTTGATATTAGGACAACTGTGAGGCAATTTAGAATTAGATGTCTGAATTCTCATCCTCTAGAATTTGAACCATTACGAAGCAATGTGGAATCAGATGTCGGAATGATCATCCTCTAAATTTTCGTGCACACCATTGCAAAATAATGTTGAATCATATATAGAATCCTCATCTTCTAAAATTTTGTACAATTTGATTTGTGGTATTGCGATAGGGGAGGACTCCTAAAGTAATGCAGAATCGGATATAAAATCCTCAACCTGTAAAATATTTTAGAATTTGATTTCAAAAATTGCGACAGGAGGGGATTCCTAAAGCAATGAGGAGTCAGATATAAAATCCTCAACCTCTAAAATATTGTATAATTCAAAATTTACTTCGGAAACTTATCACTATGTTAGGAAGGAAAGCTTGATGACTCACGTCCAACCGAAGGGGCAGAGGGAAAATATATTGATCACGCTAGGAAGGAAAGCTTTGAGACTCACATCTAACCCCAATGATGATGTGGAAAATATCTGCTCTGTTGGGGAGGAAATGTTTGGGACTCACATCCAACCCAAGGGTTAGCGAAAAAATCAGAATATCGGAATTGACCCTTAGGACAACATGAAATAGTGTAAAGAGTTTGTGGTGTTAAGCTCATAGATATGTGACATGTGAAGATTGAAATTGGTGAGGAAAAGTTGTTTGTGCAGAGTGTGAAACTCCACGGGGATGTGAGGAAATTGGTGTTGACAAGGATAATTGTATTGTGAAAGCAGAGAGTAAGAGACCTCAAACTCAAAAAAACTTATCACTTTCTTTTCTTGTTGTCTTTATCACATTTAATTATCAAAGTACATTTTCAAAATTTAATTTTTATTTCTTGATTGAAAAAAAATAAGATAAAATTTCAATATCTTACTTTTTCATTGTATTGTTCTTCATTCATTATAATTCAGAACCAACGTATGGTCTACGACACTATCAATCGCACAAAGGGGTAATTTCACAAACATGTTAAAATTTACAAGAAATTTTATTAATTTGCTTCAAACAGGTGTTACAGACTGAGTACATGTTGAAGCATCAAAAGAAACAATATGTTGAATACTTCTTGAGACATCACATGCTGAATACATAATATATATTGATCAAATCTGGTACATTTCATATCATATTTGCTACATAATGACAAGGTACAAAAGTGTCCAATGATTGTCTATTTATCCTCTATAGGGTGAGCTCCTGATCAAGCTGACCTAGTAAGCCACATTCCAGGACAAGAATTCCTTTTACGTGTAATTAGAGGTGTAACCATCTCATAGCTCGTATGGGCACAACTCCTCCAAGTCTGGATTTGATCAAAGCTCATATGGTACTTTACTGTCATCCATTCTTCTAAGTGTCACAGACACTCTATAGTGTCTTACTCTCGAAATGCAATGTCTGGCTAAGTGTGTTGAACTTCCCTTCAGAGTTAGTACTGAAGTCATCGGTAGTGGAACTTCAACAGCTCCTCTGAACTCCCCGGAGCCAACAAAATTGATCTCTATCTCAAACAAGATATTACTTTAGCTCATGAAGGACACCGTGTTGAAGGCCTTAAAAAATCATGGTGGTCTATATGTGGAGGGATACACTCTCCTTCATCAAAGATATTGATTATACAATAATTTGGAATGCAGTCTGCTGGTATTATATGCCATCCGACCATTCTTTTGATCATTATCTTTATCTCTGAAGGTAGAGGATCCACCTCATGATATCTAAGGAAACCCAAGGGTTTCCCCTTCCTATCTTTGATAAAGTTATAACAGCAACCAGATAGTTATCCTGCCTTTCCCGCGCATCTATTTTCGTGGCTTTGAGTAAGTTTTCTTCATTAGTAAACACGCTCGACCTCTGTCTCTAAGGTTAAATACACTGTTCAAAATTCTTCTTTCATCATTTTCAGTGAAGAACCTTGTATATAGCTCTAGGCCTTTCCAAATGTTCAAAAACTCTCCTTGGATTTCTGCATAAAATTTAAATTCTCACTCCTTAACTCTGTTCATTCTTTCTAGCTCTGCTGTAGGAATCCTTTGAGATCTTCAAGGTGGCTCCCAAATCTCAACATCCATAGGATACCATGTCTGACTTGGCTCTATTGATAATGGAATATATGACTCAGTCTCCGGGTAAGCTGTCTCTTGACTTCCTGTATCAGTGGCTATGAACTCCATAAAAGAGCTGTAGTGATGTAAATGAAGAACATCACATGTTGGGCATTCCATGAATGCTCCTCCTATCAATGCTTGTACGAGAATCTCCACGTTGCACATTGAAAAGCGCCTGTAAAGTTCATCCAGATATGATGGTAGTGTCTGCTCTGCAGCAAACTTAGACTCATCCTCCATAGCAGGTGGACTAGTAGAATTGTCTCTCATGCATGGATCATAAATTTTCCCCTCAGTAATCTAGGTGAGTGTATTTTCTCTCCTTCATGTGTCTCTTTCTTCATGTAGAAAATCTCTCTGCTTGTGAGGATTAGCGTTACAACGTTGTGTTCTTCTTAGCGATGCAACCGATACTCTTTCATCATCGGCACTGACCAAATCTCCTATTGGCGCAGTTATCATGGGTCGCAAATAGGTAGTCCCTTCCATCAGATTTTGTTGTGTTATCACTTTCTTCCTCTTTAGTGGGGAATCTTCTTTAGTACCGATCCTCAGCAGCGACGGTAACCCTTCTTTCTCTTGGCGACTGACTATGTCTATCTGAGGACCCTCGTAGTTCATGTTGACTTGACTGAAGTCTAAGTCAAAATCTATGATGGCACTTTGAGCTGCCATATCTCTGTTTAGTGTGAGTGTCAAGCCATCTCTAAAGGAGAAATTCAGTTTTCTTCACGACTTTTTTCTGCAGAAGACAGAAAAATAATAGTGCTGAGATTCAACACGAACAAGAACAAAAATGAAGCATTCATTAAACAAAAAATTTTAATATAGATGTTCAAATTTTATTTATGTTATTTGATTTTTTTTAATAAAATTTGAAAATTAGAGATAAAAGGAGGAAATTAGAGTGAGCAAATTCCAAAATTTTTTTTTATTGAGGTTAATTTTATTACAAAATTTTGGACCTAGTCATAAACTTTTGGCCAAATAAATAACCCCAAAAAAATCAAAATTTCAAAAGGGTGATTTCAAGGAATGTCACATCGGGTAATATGTCTTTAATTAGCAGCCATTAACCAACAACATAGGTATTTCACCCAAAAAATCTACCAACTGGTAAGATCCTCCTAAATAGACCTTTTTTATGACAAATGGTCCCTCCCAAGTTGTTTCAAATTTTCCACCTATCTTGCGGTGCACAAGATTAGGTCTTTTGAGAATGAGAATATGGTCACCAACTTTAAATGCCCTCAGGCGGACAAATTTGTCTTGATTCTACACAATCCTAGCTTGGTAGAGCTCCAAATGTTGTTATACTTCTATTTGTTTTCCCAAGAGACTTTCCAACTCTTTAAGTTTGAGTTTTGTACTTCCTTCTATTGTGATTTGATTAACGATGATGACTCTGAGAGACAGTGTCTGGACTTTTTATGGTAGTACGACCTCGGATTCCTACACAAGTGCGTAGGGTGTACATTTAGTGGGAGTTATTAATGTTGTCCAGTAGGCCCGCAAAGCTTTTAATATTTTATCATGCCAATCTCTTTTATTTTCGTCCAATGTCTTTTTTAAGATTTGCACGAGTATCTTATTGAAAACCTCAGCCAGTATGTTTGTCCTGAGATAGTAAATTGTAGAGTACCTCTAGTCTATCCCATGTCTTTTGATGAGGTTGTTGACCTTTATGATCTTGAAGCCTGTCCCATTGTCGGAAATCACTCTGCGTGGTACACCAAAATGATAGACGATTTGGCTCTTAAAAAATTACAGAACATGCTGTGTTGTAACCTCTCATAATGACACTACCTTTACCTACTTGGAGAAGTAATCCATAGTGACAAGAATAAATTTACATCCCTTAGAGGATAGAGGGTCTATCAAACCTATTATGTCCATGCCCCAACACTCTAATGGCCATGAGGTAATAGTTGGGTGTAGCACATTCGGAGCTTGGGGCAAGACCACCCCATGCACTTTACAAAGGTGACACTATCTAGCTGTATCCATGCAATCAAATATCATTGCTGAGCTTCACTCTACGTAGACATTGTAACCTCACTGATCAAATAGAGGAAATCACCCACTAGAGCATATGACATAGCTCTTTTTGTGATGTGATATGCCTCAAACTTGTCCTATGGAAGATTTCTAGTTAGCAAATATTCTTTTAATGGCTTGCACCAATCTTCATTAATGTCAGCAACTACAGTCGCCATTCCTTCTTCTTTTTCAAGTTTGTGTAAGTTATCATGGTTGATTTGAGATACAACTTGACATCCTTGTACTATAATGTCAATGGAATCCTCTGATAGACATGTTAGTTCCTTAGAAATTTTTTCTAGAGCTTCGACATGGCTGTTATCTCCTCAAGGAATCTAGTATCGAGTCACATTAAGCATTTGCTTTAACAGCTTCATTGTGTATTGGTGGTATTCTGCTAGTATTGGTTTCAAAATCTTGTATTTTCCTGCAACTTGTTGGATGACGAGTTCTAAGTCACCATAGAAAACAGTATTTATTATATTCATTAAGATGGATAACTCCAACCTGGTGATCAATGCTGCATACTCTGCTTTGTTATTTTTACACGGCTCTATTAAATGATAGGAGAATCTCAACATACCCTTATTTGGGGTGATGAAAATCAACTCAATTCATACTTTATTTAGTATAACCATATTTGATCTTTTGTCTTTTCTAGCTGATGAAGCCCCGTCAAAGTATATTTAACAATTTCTGGCACTGGAGGGTTCTATTTGTAGTATCTGTTCATCTGACAATTTATCGCTGAGTGGGGACCCAGCTGGAAGTGGGTGCGCTGTAACAAAATCTGCTAGAATCTTTCCCTTGATAACATGGAGGGGAACAAAAGTTATATCAAATTGCAATAAAATTGTCGACCATCTTGCTAAACGTTTAGAAAGTGTTGGTCAAGTCATCAAATATTGCAATGGATTAATTTTTGAAATAAGTGTAAACTTATAATAAAGCATGTAATGCCTAAGATTTTGGGCAGTGAAAATTAAAGCTAGACAATACTTCTCAATTGGCGAATACTTTACCTCCATCGGTATTAGACGTTGACTCAAGTAGTAGAGTGTGTTTTCCTTACCCTTGTCATTGACCCGAGCTAACGGGGCTCCGAGAGAGTCATCTAAGGACACAATATAAAGTAACAAAAATTTTATCGGGATAAGGGTTGCCAAAATAGAGGTGTCATTAAGTATTGCTTGACGTCCTGAAAGTTCCGCTGGCATTTCTCTTCCCAAATAAATTTGGTGTCTCTTTTAATTAATGGCAAGAAGGCCTGACACCTACCTGAGATATTATAAATAAAGGATCTCAGATATGCCAACCTTCCTTAGAAAGGACATAGTTGTTTCAAAGTTTTGGGCGGAGGAATTTGCAAGATAGCTTTAATCTTATCCAAGTCAAACATGATTCCCTGATGACAAACATCAAATCCTAGAAATTTCTCAGAGGTGAAGCCAAAGGCACACTTTAAGGGATTTATCTTGAAATTATATTATCTTAATCGTTCAAACACGATCCTCAAATCATAAAAATGGTCTATTTTTTTTGCTCTTGATGACCAAATCATCCACGTAGCACTTCACTTGGTTATGAATGAGGTCATCAAAGATCTTCATCATTGCTCGTTGATAAGTTGCTCCGACAGTCTTTGACCCGAATGACATCACTGTGTAGCAAAAGATCCCAATCGGTGCTCTGAAGGCTGTAAGTGTTGCATCCTCTCGAGCAATCTTGATTTGGTTATAACTGACGATCCATCCATGAAAGAAAAAATTTCATATGTTGATGTGATGTCCATCATTAAATCTAGTAATGATACCGGGAACACATCCTTTGAACATAGCTTATTTAAATCCTTCAATTGTGGTTCCTCTTTTGAGATTGAGTTAATGGCGCACACTTTAAACTTGATCCAAGTTCAAATACCAATGTTGGGATGGTAAATCATTAAGTTGTATCTTCAATGATGACGATCTCATTTTCTTTGACAGAAAAGGGAACAACAGACTTGACAGGTGCTGTGGGAACAACAGCTTTCACCTTCTTACTGGAAGGGAAATCCTGGGAACAATTCTGGTTAAATTCAATGGTATTCTCCTAAACTTTTGGAGTGTTGAACGAGGCTTTTATGAGAATGACTTCAAGTTCATCAAATCTAACTCCAAACTTGGCAGTGAGAGTGACATTGCGAGCATTGTGGCTAGTTGGCAAGTTGTAGAGGAAAGTGAGCGTCAGAAACGCCATTTGAGGGATAGTTATTTGGACAATACCATGTAATTCTAGTGTGAACACTAAAAATTAAGAAAGACTGATTTGTAGACTGAGCAGTCTTTATTTAATTTTAGTTTATAAAGATTTTAAAATTTTGTAAAAATAGTTTGAAAGTAGTATGATTTATTTAATTAAATAAGAAAGGTGAAGGAGCAAGCACAACACACAACAATTTGATTTAATTTGCAAAGTAGCTAACCAAACTCGAAAGGGAAAGTGAATTTTAGGACCCACTGCTAGACCGACGTCACAAAGCACAACGCCCAGGCGAAACTAGTCCACCAACACACTTATTGGGGGTCCAACCTCACACAAAGATAAAAGTCCTATTGAACTCCTGAACCTCTCTATTCAAAGGTAATTGAACAAATGGTCCTGAAGTCTAAAAGAGTTGACCGTACTTACCCAAGGAAGAAATGGGTGAAGCATGTCAACAGAAAAAGAGTAATCTGGTCCATGAGAGACCTGGACACATTACTGATGTATGAAGACAAGATTCTCTAATTTAATTAGAGAGAGAAATGTTCCCCAACGGAGTCTCCAGAAGCTCTCAGTTGTTAAATTAGAAGTTATCGTTGCCAGAATGGATATCTCGACATCCGAATTAATTTAATTTATATATATATAATTTGGGAAAAAGTAGAATTTTAAATTTTGAAAGTATAAGACCAGAGCGATCTCATATCCTCAGTAGTTTAAATAAACAAGCCTAATACAACAAGTAATGCATTTATCCTGAGGTGTAGAAACACTACTAATACAACAAGCAATGCATTTATCTTGAGGGGTAGACACACTACTTACTGGTAAGCGTCGATTAAACAAACTAAAGAATTTATTGCATCTGTTTAAGTGTGTGAAAAATCATTTTTTATGTTCACCGATATGTTTCCCAACTTAATACAAATATTTAAATAGGGTTTATATTAAGCTGGGTTCTTTAAAGTTCCCTATAAGGGCAAGCCCCTATAGTTAATTATACCATAGATAACCGAAGTAGCCTAAGAAAAATCTCGATAAAAATAAGGAGATATTGCCTTCAGGAGTTCAAGGGATAGGACTTTTTAAAAGATTGAACAAAGAGGTGTAAAACGGGAATGGCTCAAATTCAGAACATTTATTTTTTAATCTAAAGGAAGAAGAACTAGGGAATGTCATGGATCCTGAGGAGAACTTTGGTGACTTTCCAAGCTATCCTTTGGTCTGTCTTCAATTTTGAGAAGAAAATAAGTGTTTCGTCCTATCAATTTTATTAATGAGGGCTTACATTTATGCGAGAAAGTCACACAAATAGTTTGAAAGATATGATGATTTAGATCTTGACAAACACAACCTCAGAATCCTAAAATAGATTAGGGCTTAAATTGTATAGTAGAGCCACATAAAAGCCTAAAGATAAGTTGTGGATTTATGCCGCACTAAGCAGACGATCTCAAAATCCTACGGCTTTTTGTTTTGTTCTAAATAAATATGTGTTGTTGTAGCTCCTCGTGCTGTTGAAGGGTGCCCAAAAAACTAGATCCAAGCACCTCGGTGAAGAAGTAGTCGTAAGGTCTAAAGGTTTAAAAGGTTAAATGACAAGTTTGAAGTTCAATCATTAGGGGGGTTTAATTTGATTAGAGCGACACCGGTTAGGATCTCATGATTCCCTCGTTCTGGTATCACCATTTTATTTTCAATTTACTTAACTTAAACGAGTTGTGAAACCCATTTAAATTGGGGACATCTCGCAAGAAACTTTGGGTTACCTCCTCCAAGGGTCTCTTGTAAATTCAAAAAGATGTTTCATGTTTAGTTATATTTCAAAGGATTTATGGTTACCTTTGAAAGAAATTTTATTTAAATATTTGACAATGTTGATTAATTTTTGAAAAGTTGTTTTGATTTTGCAAAAGAAAGAAAGTGCATAACTAAGAAGTTATGATAATTTGCAGTGAAAGTAAATTGTTGAAATTAAAAGGACAAAAATTAAATAACACTATAAAAGCGTACATGTTATCTAATCGGCATTCCCGCTGTAACATTAGCCTTTTGAAACAAGTCTATAATTTTACAAAAATTAGGAATAGTTGAAGGTGTATCTTTGGCACATTGAGTCCTGAAAGATCTTAGTAGATGGTTTAAGAACCATATATAACAAATTCAATTTTTCCTTCAAAATGTCCAAGAGATTCTAAAGTGTTCGGGGAATGACCTAGAACTACATTAAAGATCTCTTGCAACATTTGATTTCATTTTGAAGTTATCATATTGCTTTATTATTTATCTCAGGTCAAATTAAAAAAAACCCCATTACTTAGTGAGCCCTGACATTTTAATCATCCCTAAGGCAGGGTACACAATTAATCAGGTGATATTTCACTTAAAGGTTATGTGAGTGGATGCCCCTAAGGCAAATTTAAGTTATTAAATATTTCATACCCACCACTAAAGTTAGTCTTGTAGTGCTTAAAGGTGTATAACATCAATCATGTTATCCTTATAAATCCTATTATATGAATTCAAATATCAAGCTTAGATCACTACCAAGCCCTTAACAATCTCAGAGGGATAAGACAACAAGCATTAAGATTTTAAATTTAAGTAATACATATCCTTATTGAAAGATCATATCATCCAAACTTTGGACTTAAAATAAGTGAATTATCATCCTCTTAACCTAAGCCCATCACTTCATAATCATTTGATTTTGACTAACTTCCAAATTATGATAAATTAGAAAATTATAATTTTATTCTTATGATGGAAAGGTAGCAAATTTGTTTCTTCCTTTTAACCCATTATGTTTCAATCATACAAACATATTCTTTAGGATCAAAATTTTCCATTTTTCCCTTTGGTTAATCCTAAATTTTGATTAAGACACCAAAATCTAAAATTACCATTTTCCCCTTGGGGGCTTTTCACCACTCATCGAACATAATTCAAATGACTTTAAAATTTTAGAGTACCCTGCCCATTGGGTAATTAAAACATCAGAGGAGAAAATGTGATTTTTTTTTTCAAAATTTTATTTAATTTAAATAATTATTTGAACCTAGAAAAATAGATTTTTCAATATTTATTTATTTAATCAATCAAAGTAAAGTTTTTGTTTATGCAAAAAAATTATTAGAGGTTTCCTTAGGTTAGAGAAAACACTCAGGCAAGGTACCATGACTTCTTAAATTAAATTTTAATTTAATTTTATAATTATTTATTTATTGAATGATTTAATTTAAAAGGAAAACATATTTTGTTCACAAAATAATTTTTTTTTATTAAACCTGCTTGAGTCAAAAGAACTGAGAGAAATAAATTTTATATTTTCATGATATTTACTTTATTTATTATAATTATTTTAATGAGAAAAATAGTAAAATAAATTTTAATCCTTTGAAAATGTATTTTTAACTTAGAAAAATAAGGAACATTTTGATTTTTTCTTTATATTTTTCGAATTTTTAATTATTTTAAATTATTTTTGTTTTAAAATATAGCTCAAAAATGAAATATTTTCTCAAAAATACTTGTTGTTTTTCTTAAGTGATCCTGATTATAAGGAACTCAGAAAACCACTTTCATAGTCGTTCTAAATGTATCTAATTTAATATAATTAATTTTTTACAAAATTACAAGGTTTCTTAAAAAAATCAACTTTAGTGCTTGAACTTAAATAAATAATCTTAAAATTTTTAAACTGGGTTAACATGAATTTTTTTGCACAATGTTGAATTAATTTTGTTAATTTTTTATTAATATTTAATTTACATAAATTAATACAACATATTAAATACAAAAATGCACAAAATTATTCAAATCATTATATTCTTTTTCCTACGCTTCACTAACCACACGAAACCTGCTAAAATTTAACCTATACAACAAAGTATATTTCCTTATTTATTTGCACTTAATCCCATGAGCGAAATACTCCTTCATTGACTTAAATGTGATTCTAACTCTATTGTAGAACTCATACTCAATTTCTCCAATCATATGTTTGACAACATATTTTAACAATTCAATTGGTCAGATCAAAAAGTAAATTAAGAGCGGAGTTGAAAATTAGATTAAGTAAAAAATAGCCATCTTTGCTTGAAAATTAGAGTTAGAAGCACAGAGATGTCCTTTGACTTTGAAAAAATTAGAGAACATAGCCTCTTGCATGAGGAAGAAACCCTAAAAATTTCAAGCCATGTTGAGTAATGCTTAGTCATAATGAATCAAAATACCACAGATGTTAGTTAATTAATTGGAAATCAAAGAGTTAACAAATAATTTTTTTTATTTTTGGTCCACATTATTCTCCTCTATTCACTAGGCAAGAGGGAATTTTTAATTTTTTTTTATGATTTTTCTATAAAAAGTTATGGATTTTCAAAGATCTAATATTTAAATAAATCAAAAAAATCCCTATTATTTACTTAAACGTGGGGTACCACCTCATCCTTGTCCACTCTGAGGTCTCAACGTGGTGCTCCGCTATTCAACACTGCGAACAACGTAGCTGCCTCGCTAGCTCACCTTTTTGTTCCATCCACTCGTCTAATGTAATCTCATCCATCCATTCAATATATGCGCAATCAGACGACATTCGTTCATCGTCCCAAACTAACCTATCCCGTAAGCCGTCCACACTAAAACCATAACATCTTGATCTATACTCAAAATCACTTTAGGTTTGTTCCCACACCTTCATCCACTCAGGACAAACACATCCATATAGTTTATACGGTATGAAATATAATAAATATGTATGAAGAATCAATTTTAGCTTGGATTAGGGTGAGATCCCAATACATTTGTTTGAGATGGAAGGCCTCAATCATATGGTTGTAGCAGCTTTGAATGAGTCCAACGAACCTCTAGATGAAGTCCTGAGCTACGGTCAATTGTCTAGGTATGAGTTCGACTAAGGTCAATTTCAAGTGTTAGTCTAGGGCTATGCTAGAGGCTCTCTGTGATGTGGCTTTTTTAAGGAATCAGCTTCTCTCACTCAGAGGATGGTGTGTGCACAATTAATTGGAGTTCGGTTCTCTGTGGTGTTGTTGAGAAGTATGTCTTGGTTTTGAGGCAAATTTCAATGAGGGAATTGGCTCTCTGAATTAGCTATGAGTTGTTGAGAGCAAGGGGATTGAACTTAGAAAGGTTTGGAGAGGCTCTGGTAAGATTTTGGCAGATTTCACACAAGGTTTCAAGTACTCTCTTCTTTGGCTGTGGAGAGCTCCATTCATAGCCATGGCTGCCTGGTGGAGCTCGGGGCTTGAAATTGGGTGTTAAAGCTTAGTGAGGTGGAGGGAAGAAAGCCTCGATTGGCCAATGGGACTTAGCCAACTCGGGGAGGTCTAATTTTAGTTTTTGACCAATTGGGGCTCCCTTGGGCTGGCTTTTTCTAGCTGCTAAGGTGGTGGCTGGCCAGAGTTCAGTCACTTTTGAGCTCAGGGAGGCCAGGGGGTGCTTAGTGATGGTTAAATTCTAATGGCAAGACGTCATGGCAAGGATATTTTGAGTAAGGATAAAAATGGGGAGAAATCCCCTAAATCAAGAGATTATTGGTTTATACCCCATGTAGAGTGGGCCATAAGGTGGTCGTAGAGGCTTTGGTTTGATCAATTCGGCATGGCTTGGTCAATTTTGGTGCATGGTTTTAATTTGGGTCAAATTGGCTTGAAGTTATGTTTTGCTTGGGTTAACCATGAAATCAAACTTAATTTATTAATAAAATTGATATAGATGATTTTCAAAAAGATTTTGGAAAATATTTGGAGTGGTTTTGAATTGATTTGAAGGTTGAATTTGATGGATTTTGGACACTTGTTCAATTTTGAACATTTGGGTTAGGCATGGGTTTGTGTTGGGCTAGAGTTTGGCTAAGGCCCCTTTGATGGTTCAAATTGGTCCTAAAGATTGTCATGAAAAGTCTTTGGTAAAAATTGAATGGAAATTTTGGGGCTATGACATTTGATTTGGTTGAATTTGGGGACATGGCCAATTTGGGGCAATATAGGAGGTTTTGGTCCAAGTTGGTTTTAAGTAAAATTGGGGCTTGACCAAGGCCAATTAAAGGCTCAATATGATATGAGGAAATGTTTTGAAGATTTTATGATTCAAAATTGGGGCAATTGGATAGAGTTGGGGTTCAATTGAGGGAGATTTTGATTTTGGTTCAAATTGGGGCTTTTTGATTTGGGTTGAAATTGGATTCCAATGTGGGTCAATTGGACTTGGATTTAGTTTAAATCAATCTTGTACATGATGAACTTGAGTTTAGAATAGAATTTGGGGGAAATTGTGATCAAATTGGTGGACATTGGGGTAATTGTGCCTTTAAAGGCAATTTGGGGCTTTTAGTCAATGTAGGCCAAATTAGTCAAATTGTGCTCAATGGAGTGTTTCAAATTGATTTTGGGGATGTTTGAAGTGACTTTGAATTTCTTTGGGTTAGTTTAAGTCATCAATGTTATTTTGGTAATTTTGGCAAAATGAGGAGTCTTTTGGTAATTTTAGAAATTTTGGGTGTTTTAGGTAATTTTGGTTGTTTCAAATGGTTTGAGACGATTTCTGGATAAATTTGGGTATTTTAGGTAATTTTGTGAATTTGAGGGCTCCATGGCAATTTGGTGAAGTGGGTGTATTTGGGGGAAAAAGGCTAAGTTTGGTCTCTTGGTAGAATTGGGGAGTCAATCATGAGCCATGGACCAATAGAGTTCCCTACTTTGGGTACTTCATGCACTAGTCTTAGCTAAAACCTAGCCTAGGGCTAGTGGGTCTAGGGGACCATCTACGTGAGTCTCCCAAAGGGTCAAGGGATGAAAATCAGGTAGGTTTGGGCTTAAGGTAGTGAGTGGAAGTGTAATGTTCAAGTTTGTGTGTGAGACTTACCAAGACCACTCCACCAGAGGGTTGGCTCTAACGCCAAGCAATCCTATGAGGACTCACCTTGAGCTCTCTCATATTGACCCCACCTACTAAGTGCTACAGGTTAGGACTAAAATGTGGAACTTAAAGTTGATCAAATAAGAGTTTAGAATTTTTATTAGTGAGGGTTCCTTTCTAATCCTCTAGGAATAGTTAACAAGAAGGCCCTATGGCTAGACTCTAGGCTGCTAAAGAGGGAAAACTAGACCTCAACCAAAAGTGAGGTCAACAATAGGAAGAGTAATGATAGATATGTATAAAGGGGAATTAACTATGCATGTCAATGATCAAATAGTTACGTTTAATATTTTAAAATCAATGAAGTTTCCTGCAAAAGATCACAATGATGAATGTTACAGAATGAATGAGGAAAGATATCTGAGTGAATGCCATTTCAAAACAAATTTTGAAGAGAAATATGAAATGAAAAAGTTAGAATATGAGCAAGAAGGGGAATTAGATCAATTTGAAGACTTTTATATGGAAGATTCAATTTATGTTTGAGAAAGTTTTGAAGTTTTAGACACGATAGATAAAGATAAATCTTTTTGTCCATCGATTCAAAAACCTCTTGAACTTGAGTTGAAGTTACTCCCTGAACATTTAAAATATTCCTTTTTAGGTGATTCCTCAACTTTATGTGTTATAATTTCCTCAAAATTAACAATAGAAGAACATGTGAGTTTAATGAAAACTTTGAAGAATTATAAGAAAGCATTTGGGATGGACAATTGTTGATATTAAAGGAATCAATCCTTCAATTTGTATGCATAGAATTCATATGAAAAAAAAAATGCAAACCTAGGGCTGATTCTAAGAGGAGATTGAATCATGTTGTAAATGAAGTTGCTAAGAAAAAAATTTTAAGTGGTTAGATGCTGGAATTATCAACCCTATTTCAAATAGTGCATGGGTTATTCCAATTCACTACAATTCTAAGAAAAGAGAAGCGACAGTGACTATGAATGAACATAATGAGTTAATGGCAACAAGACAAGCCACAGAGTGATGAATATTCATTGATTATAGAAAGTTAAATCTCTCCAATAGGAAAGATCATTTTCTACTACCCTTTCTAGATCAAATGTGGGATAGACTGGCTAGGCATAAATACTTTTGTTTTCTAAAGGAATATACTAGTTTTTACCAAATACAAATAGCTCCCAAGGATCAAGAGAAAACAACTTTTACCAGTCCTTATGGTACATTTTCTTTTAGAAGAATGTTCTTTGGTTTATGTAAAGCCCTACTACATTTCAAAGATGTATGATGACTATTTTATGTGATTTAATTCAAAAAATAATTGAAGTTTTTTTGGATGATTTTTTGTGTTTGGAACTTCATTTGAATCATGTTTAGAACATTTATCAAAAGTTTTTAAGCACTGAAGAAAAAAATTTAGTTCTTAATTTGGAAAAATGTCAAATTATGGTAGCAGGAGGAATTTTTTTAGGACATCAGATATCAAAAAATGGTATGGAAGTAGACCCTATAAAATATCATGTGATTGCTAATTTACCTTACCAACAAGTTTGAAAGAAATTAGGAGTTTTTTAGGACATGCTGAATTTTAGAGGCAATAAATTAAAGACTTTTTAAAAATTTCTAAGCCTCTATGACATTTACTTAAAAAAGATGTAATTTTAAATTTTAATAAGGAGTGCCTAAAAGCTTTTGAGTTATTAAGAAAAAAATTAGTAAGTACACCAATTATTATTTCACCAGATTGGGAAAAACCTTATGAATTAAAGTGTGATGCAATTGATTATGCTATTGGATTTGTTTTATGACAAAAGCATGATAAGATTTTTGAAGTAATCTACTATGCTAGTAGAACTCTTAAAGAACCTCAATTTAACTATATCACAACTGAGAAAGAGTTATTAGCAGTAGTATATGCTTTTGATAAATTCAGATCATACTTAATTAGAACTAAATGTGTTGTGCATACTAATCATTCTACTATTTAATATTTAATGAATAAGAAGATACAAAACCAAGACTGATACGATAAATTCATGATTAATAGTCTTATTAGACTTGTGACTATAAAGAGAATGTGCAGCCTTTGTTGCTACCTCATTCAGCAGTCCAGACAAGTAATCAAATGCAAGAATGAATTTAGAGGGAGAAAGTAAATCACCCTACTTAATACCTCTTGAAGTACTGAAAAAACCATGGGAACTTCCATTAATAAATATAGACTGATACTTATTGGAGAGCCATTTGCTGATAAGAGAGACGAATGATGGTGAAAATCCTCTAGCAATGAGAACCTCCTCAATGAATTCCCAACTAATAATATCGTAAGCTTTCTTAATGTCCAATTTAAAAATTACATTACCCCCTCTACACTTTTTGTCCAAATCCAAAACCAGCTCCTGGGCCAATAACACATTATCAACAATGCTTATTCCTTTTAAGAAAGCAGTCTGGTTTACACTTATAAGCTGAGAGAGATGGGGTTGTAATCTATTAGCAATCACCTTACTGATAACATTGGATAGTACAGTAGTAAGACTAATTTGTCTGAGATGTTCCCATTTATTTCTAGCTTTATCCTTATGAATCAAAGTAATAGTAGAACTAGTAAAATACTTAGGCAGATCATTCCCCCAAAAGAAGCTCGGGACAACCACTATGACATCCTTCTTAATTATATGCCAAGCCTTCTTATAGAAATCAGCTGTGAAACCATCAAGACAGGCCACTTTGGAGCTATCAATTGAAGCTAATGCATCCCAACTTTCCTTCTCTGCAGGCACAACTACTAGGTCCAGATTTTAAGTGTATTCCACATCCTTACCAAAGATATCTTTTTGAATAGGGGATCTATCCAACTGAGGTTGGGTGAAGATCTCCTTAAAATAATTGATAGCACTAGGACTGATACCATCAGCAGTGTATAACCATTGACCAGTAGAATCAAGAATCTTATGAATAGTATTACACCTTCTCCTATAGTTAATGCAAGCATGGAAGAAATTAGAGTTCTTATTCCTCTCACAGAATCTGACTTTGGCTGCTTTTTGAGTATAAAAGTCCTCCTGCATTGAAATTGCTTCCAACAAAGTATCATTAGCCTTTAGTAATTCAACACATACCTCAGAATTGCATTCCAGTAGATGCTCTAACTGTAGCACAACACCTACAACCTTTTACACCCCAACATTAATATCCCCAAAGACTCTCTAGTTCTACTGTGAAAGCTGTTTACCAATCTTCTTATGGAGCATCCAAAACTTGACTCAGAGATTCAGATGATTGCAGTCTTTCAAGGCTAGAGAGACATGGTGAATAAAATCATTATGTAGAGACCACATATTAAGGTACCCGAAACATGACTTGCTTTTAGTAGGGGAGGCAGAGATAGTGATCAGAAGAGGTCTATGATATGAAACACTCATTGAGAGGTGTATGATCAGAAGAGGTCTATGATCAGAAGACATCAGCAGAGATAGTGATCAACATTGGCAAGAAAAGCATCATTAACCAAAATTCTATCCAGTCTCTCCCATAACTTTCCTATTCTCCAAGTATATCTGGGTCCAGTAAAATCCGAATCAAATAAACCTACAAGCTGAAAATGGTCATTGAAACTACTAATTAAATTCAAATCAGGCAATCTACCCCCTTTCTTTTCATTAGGAGATGCCAAGCAGTTAAAATCACCCCTAGAAGCCAAAAGGAATTCAGAGAGCTGCTGATGTCCAACAACTGACTCCATAATTCTTGTCTTGCCAATGCTGAACATCCTGGATAAATAAAGGTGGCCCGACCACTACACTGCCCCAAAGTAAAACTCAAATGTAGGAACTGCTCATTATCCATGATGACAGTACATTGGATTTCATTCCTATAGAAAAGCAAAATTTTATTGTTTAGATTACTGAAATATTGAAAGCCAAGGAATTTTTTAGTAATTCTATGATGATATTTAAAAACCAATGGTTCCAGAATAGAAATAATCCAAAATTTATGTGTCCTATTAAGAGAAAGAATTCTATTAAGGGATCTAGGATGGGCCAATCCCCTAAGAATCCAGCATAAGAACTTCATCGTCCAAAGGAAATGGATTTCCCCCTCCTTCTAGTTCTGAACCCAATGGGAACTTGCTGAGAAGTGACCTCCCCCACAGTGGGAGGACTAAACTTCAAATTTTTTATATCCTGTGATATTTTCTTTTTCCTTTTTAGTTTAAGGAATTGTCATTCCTCCTCGATATCCACATACATCTGATTGATCAAATTTTCATCAAGAGATCCTCACTATAGAGGTTCTTCACCTACCTCATTTACAACCTCATTATAAGGTTGGGTAGGCATAACCTGAGTGGTAAAAGACTTTGCAATCAACTCATGAGCCCCATCAGTGGGATCCACCACCTCCTTCTCAACCTATGGGAAGGAAACCACAACCACTGCCTTAGTAGTTCTAATAGGTTCTTAGACACCATTTGTGTCCCTATGTAAATTATTCTCCACTGAAAACCCCAAATCTTCATGGTTTTTTGTGGCCTCCTTTCTTTGCCTAAGGTTAGGGTGATGACAATAACCTAATATATGTATGTCCAAACATCTTGCAGTGATGACAATAATAGGGCCTCTGTTCAGCAATAATCCTTTATCAATAACCATTATGTTCATTACCAAGCTAAATTTCCTCCATAGCAGAAAGCGTGATGTCCATCTCTATTAGTATCCTTTCCATAGAGGGTCTGGACATATTGAATGTGAGAATATCTAACTTTAAAGGTCTGCCCAATGCCTCATCAATGTTAAACAACACTTTATGATTAAAGAAGTGCAATTTAAGGCCAGGCAATTTGAACCAATTGGGAACAATATGCAATTCTTTACTGGAGTCAAAATCAGGTGTCCACATGAGAATTTTCATGGAAATCCCATCTATTAGTAGTGACTATTTAGAGAACAATCGATCATAGTCTTCTTCACATAATAAATTGATTAGGATATGTCTACCATCAAATAAACCCACTTTCCATGCCCCATTTAATTTCATACTATCAAATAACTTTCCAATATGTTCCATCTTTTAATGAGCCAATTAAAACTTCCCTATTAGAGTGAACTTGCAATTTTTCAGTAAGCCCATGGATATCCTCTTCAGAGTAAAAGATGCCCATTTTCCCTCCTTTCTGATAGATTGGCTTAAAGAGGGGGTCAGTTCCTTCATGGTAAGATTAGGGAAACACAAAATCATTATAGTTCTTGATAGTTTCAAATCCTTTGCCCACAATGTCAGCAAAAGTGGATTTTGACTACTGCATATTAGTAGCTAGGTCCAAAGCATTTGGATCAGCCATTAAATAACCTCAAAGAAAAGTTAGAGGAAGAAGCTACAATCAATGGAACAACAAAGTTTAAACTGACAAGCGCTCGAGAACAGAATAAAGCCAAGCAAAAATTAAAACAAGTAGAGCCAAACTCCAATAAAATTCCAATAAGTGATTAAATGGGCCAAAGAGCATAAAAAACCATCTCCTCCATAGAAGCAACCAAGGAGAAATGCAAAACAATGGAACAGTAACTTTTAAAACTCCAAAAGCCCGAGAAGAAGAGAAAGCTTAGCAAAGGTAGATAAAATTAAGAACAACACTCCAAACAAACTAAAAGTAGAGAAAAGGACNAAAAATAAGGAGATATTGTCTTCAGGAGTTCAAGCGATAGGACTTTTTAAAAGATTGAATAAAGAGGTGTGAGACGGGAAAGGCTCAAATTTGGAACATTTATTTTTTAATCTAAAGAAAGAAGAACTAGGTAATGTCATGGATCCTGAGGAGAACTTTGGTGACTTCCCAAGCTATCATTTGGTCTGTCTTCAATTTTGAGAAGAAAATAGATGTTTCATCCTATCAATTTTATTAATTAGGGTTTATATTTATGCGAGACAGTCACACAAATAGTTTGAAAGATATGATGATTTAGGTCTTGACGAACACAACCTCAGAATCCAAAAATAGGTTAGGGCTTAAATTGTATAGCAGAGCCACATAAAAGCCTAAAGATAAGTTGTGGATTTATGTGGGTCTAGGGGACTATCTACATGAGTCTCCCAAAATACTAAGGGATCAAAGTCAATAAACTTGGGTTTAGTGATGTGAGTGAAAGTAAGTGAAAGTGAGTACAAGTGAGTAAAGTAGCTCCATACCAACACACAAGGTCAACCCTAAGGCCAAGCAGTCCTATGGGGACTCCCCTTGAGCTCCCCCATATTGGCCCCACCTACTAAGTGTTAGAGATTAGGACCAATATGTGGAACTTCAAGTTAAGCAATTAAGAGTTTAGAGTTTCTAACGGTGAGGGTTCCTTTTCTAGTCCTCTAAAAATAGTCAACAGTAAAGTCTTATAGCTAGACCACAGGCTACAAAAGAGGAAAAACTAGACCTCAATCAAAAGTGAGTTCAATCAATGGACCTCAAAAATGTGTGGTGTGACGGACAGACACACCACACATATTGGCATTGATCGATGAGATCAAAAAAACCAATATGGATCTCTAAGTCAATAGACCTATAATGAATTGTAGCATTGAGTGACAGTTCTTTCCACTGGGGAGTAACAGATACCCTCGCTGGGGAAAAGAAGGGAAATTTTAGGAATGATTGTCGGGCAAACTGGTAGTCCTAGAGAAGACTCGATTCATATTGAACATATTAAAGAAAGTTTGGATTTCAATTCGAATTTTTAAGGAAATGAAATTATGTGTGAGGAAATTGGGTTGAATGGAAAACCAAGCGCAGAGAAAGGAATAGGGCGTCAAAGCCTACCCNTAATCGTTCAAACACGATCCTCAAATCATAAAAATGGTCTATTTTTTTTGCTCTTGATGACCAAATCATCCATGTAACACTTCACTTGGTTATGAATGAGGTCATCAAAGATATTCATCATTGCTCGTTGATAAGTTGCTCCGGCAGTCTTTAACCCAAATGGCATCACTGTGTAGCAAAAGATCCCAATCGGTGCTCTGAAGGCTGTAAGTGTTGCATCCTCTCGAGCAATCTTGATTTGGTTATAACCTGACGATCCATCCATGAAGGAAAAAATTTCATGTGTTGATGTGATGTCCATCATTAATTCTAGTAACGATAACTGGAACACATTCTTCGAACATACCTTATTTATGATTGTGGTTCCTCTTTTGAGATTGAGTTAATGGCGCACACTTTAAACTTGATCCAAGTTCAAATACCAACGTTGGGATGTTAAATCATTAAGTTGTATCTTCAATGATGAAGATCTCATTTTCTTTGACAGAAAAGGGAACAACAGACTTGACAGGTGCTGTAGGAACAACAGCTTTCACCTTATTACTGGAAGGGAAATCCTGGGAACAATTCTGGTTAAATTCANTATATATATATATATATATTCTTATTAACGGTAAGGCATGGGGTTCCTTCTCAGCTACTAAAGGACTTAAGTAGGGAGACCCACTCTCCCCTACTATTTTTATTCTTGCTATGGACTACTAATCTAGAATGCTTGACAGGGCCATCCTCACTCAACATTACTCCATATATCATCACAAATCCACAATGGCTATATCTCATCTCATATATGTTGATGATGTCATGATCCTCTCTAGTGTCCACAAAAATGCAATCAAGAAAGTTTGTCACTGATTGAAGCAATTCCAAGATTACTCTAAGATAGTGTTTTGCACAGTAAAATGCCAACTGATTTTCAACAAAAGGGCATCATCCAATTGCAAACAGTGGGTTTCTGAGTATACAGGTTTCTCCATTGCAAAATACCCTTTTAAATACCTGGGGGTTCATCTTATTTGGGGGAGGACTAAACTAATCCAATTTGATGAAGTTTTCAAAAGATTCAGAAACATTTATCTAGCTGGTCTCACTCTTTCCTTTCTAATGGCGATAGAATAACTCTTCTCAAATGCATCCTAACTACTTTTCTTCCATATATTATCCAAACCACATTTATGAAGAAAAGCACTTAGATTCAGTCGGAAAGAACATTTAATAGATTTTTGTGGGCAGGTGAAAGGCAGCAGCTTCACCGGGCTTCTTGGCAAAAGGTTGCTAACCCTACCATGGATGGTGGTATGGCTTTAAAGGGACTTCAACAGCTCATCCAGATCAACTTTTGCAAAATATGAATCAATTTTAGAGCTTAAACTTCCATTTGGGCTAAGTTCATTAAGGGTAAATATTGCAAGGGATAGCACCCCTCTCTCATCACCAAGAAATTGGGTGACTCTAGAATTTGGACAAACATGCTCAGAATCAGACACCTTGCTGAGGGTATGTACATTTGGGATTTGTGGAATGGTAAGGTGAGTTTCTGGCTGGACCACTGGTGCCCCAAGGACTGGCTAGGGGTTGTCCCCACTGATTTCAACCCACAACATTTTGTGTTTTATTTTTGGGAGGGTGATTCTTTGGTCAGTATCTAAGCTCCAATCTATTCTGCAGGAGCCTCAGCTTTCTCAAATTACCAAAGTCAACTTTGATAGGAGCAATTAGGATAGAATTGTTTGACATAGTTATATTAATCAAAGTTTGACTAAAGCCATTTATCCCAAACTCTTCTGTTAGGAACAGATCCCTTGGGGTGAAGCCATATGGAACAGATTCCTATCCCCTTCTATGTCTTTCTTCTGTTAGAAACTCTTCAACAATTTACTACCCACTGATGATATACTCAAACTAAAGGGATTGAGGGGGCCCTCTAGATGTTATCTCTTTCAAAGGTATGAGGAGAAAAATAACCATCTTTTGTTTAACTGTAAGTTTGTTCAAGAGGCTTAGGAAGAGTTTTTAACTAAAGTTAAGGTGGATGGCTTTGCTTTGGACTGGTCCAATCTCAAAATTGGGTGGCAAAGATAGAAAAGAAGTAACTGTGAATCTATTCCTTTTATTATTGCCTGGTTCCTTTGGATGAGCAGAAACATCATAAAACATGAAGACAATTATAGTCAACATTCCAAGGTCACCAAAAACTATGCCTCACACTTAATCAAGTTGATTTAGTTCAACAACCTTCCATAGTATTAGTAAGTTTCAAATCACAGTGGCCAGAGGTTCTCACAAGATTGAGAAAAGCTTTTGGAAACCTCCTGAATAGTATACCATGAAGATCAATACTGATGCAAGTTTTACTGAATGGGGTGCTTGGGTAGGGGGAGTTTTCAGGGATTCCTCTTGTAGATGTTTGTTTTTCTTTCATGCCCCAACTAAGGCTAAAGATGCACTAGAGGCAAAACTAATTGTAGTTTTCTGGGCTTTAACATTTGCTTTAAAAGCTACATGGTATAAACTATGGATTGAGGTGGAATCTCTAGAACTCATCAACTTTCTGAATTATGATAAGTTTTCCTCTTGGCACCACACACAATGGAAATAGAAAATCTGGAGTCTCAAGAAAATCATTAACTTCAATATGACATTTATCTACAGGGAAGGAAGTCAACCTGGAAATTGGCTAGCTAGACAAGGTCTTTACACTAATTCCATATCTGTAGCAATGAGGCCGCCCACTCCTCTTGCTCTTCTACTTCATGGTGATACAATGGAGACTCCACACCTTATAACTAAAGCTAATTATTTCAGTCGTCTCTAGCAACTGAACATCTCACCCTTAATTCTCTTTATTTGGCTTTATCTTTTTGGAGCCTATTTTATATATATANTAAGTGTTGCCGAGATGAGAATGATTAGGTGGATGAGTGGCTTTACACTTAGAGACAAAATGCAGATTGAATATATTCGTGATAGGGTTGGTGTAGCTCCTGTGACAGACAAAATTACAGAAAGTTGTCTTAAATGGTTTGGTCATATTAAACATCAACCATTAGATGATCCGATTAGGAGAGTAGATGTTTTAAATTTGACTTGTGTTAAGAAAGGCAAAGGTAGAACATAGGAAGACTTGGGCTTATTATATTAAAAATGATCTTAATTTATTAGAACTAAATGAAAATATGACACTAAATAGGATGCAATATTAAAAATGATCTTAATTTACTAGAACTAAATGAAAATATGACACTAAATAGGACGCAATGGTGAAAAAATGATCTTAATTTACTAGAACTAAATGAAAATATGACACTAAATAAGACGCAATGGAGGAAAAGGATTCATGTAGCCGACCCCACGTAGTGGGATTAAGGCTTTATTGTTGTTTTTGTTGTTGTTGTTAAGTGGAAAACCTCAATGTCTTATGGCTTAGTTGTTTAATTATAAAGAAAGGATGGTTTAGTTGGTGTAGACATGCTCTGCTACTGAAGATGGTCGTGCTATCCACAATGCTATCTCTAAGCTCCTCGTCTTGGCGAGTTCATTTTCTTTAGTGTGTCAGGTCATGATGTCAAATCAAATATCCTAAGATTATCGTTGTTTAAATATTACGGGGGATGTTAAAATTGATTAAAGCGACACCTGTTAGGATCTTATGGTTCCCTCATTCTGACACCACTATTTTCTTTTGGATTCGCTTAGTTCGAATGAATTTACTAAACTCAACTTAATGAGTTCCATATTTTCATTTAGACCGCGGGAAGTCTCGTTATCGCCTATGGGTTACATCCTCCGAGGGATTCCCGATCATCCGATAGAGACGTCTTAGTTTAGTTGCATTTTTTGTTTTGTGACATTTGTGATTAAAATTTGAGTTGTATTATATTTTGAATGTTGTGGTTGTAAATTTTGTCGTGTTTAATTTTTAAATTTTAGTTTTGTTTGTGCGGCTATCCTAACAGTTTTGGTTTTCGCATGCAGGTTGACATCGTTGTTTAAAATGCAAGTTTGAGAAAACTACTACAGAAAGGTAAATGCAATAATTTAAAAGCATACCTGTCAGTGCTTCTAGTTCCTCCACCTTAAAGGTTAGTTCTGGCAGTGTGTATATGATTTTGCAAGGAATTTAAATCACAGGAGTAGATGAAGGTACAACTATCAAATCCTAATGTATGACTATATTGACTCTCTAAAGTTCTTAGTGGATGATTTTAGAACAAAGAATGACATGTTCAATTTGCCCTTCAAAATATCCAAAATATTTCAAAGTGTTCGGTGGAATGACCTTGAACTACTTTGAGGATCTCTTGAATTATTTTGTGTTCATTTAGAACTTCATCATATTGTTTTATTAATCATCCAAGGTTAGAGTGTGACTACCCCGTTGCCCATTGAAACTTGATAATTTAATTAAATATTTATTTTGTGTAAAAATACTATTTTTACTTGCAAAACCCACTTTAATGGCTAAATCAACTTAAATAAATTTGAAATTTTTACAGTGAGATGAAATGATTTTTATGAACAACTTGGAATTGATTTTGTCATATTATGATTTATATTTAAGTTAAAAGAATTAATACAAGGTAAAAATATTTAATTAATAACAGAAATATACAAAATTATTCAAATCATCACAATATTTTTCCTAAGCTCCTCTGACCACAGGAAACCTAACAAAATTGATCTCATAATTTAGTTAGGGATATTTTAATGTATATGATTAAATAAAGACAAAATAGCCACTTAGGCTTGAAAATTAGGGTTAGAAGCACAGAGGTTCTCCCTGAATTTGGAAAAATCATAGAGGATGCCCTCTGTTGTGAAGTGCCAAGCCTAAAAATTTCAAGCCATGGTGATTAGTATTTAATCATAATGAATTAAAATAACTCAGAGAGTACTTAATTAAATAAAAATCATACCCTTGAAAAATAACTTTTATTTCTGTTGCACATTATTTTACTCTATTTAGTGAGCAAGCAGGTATTTTTCTTCTATTTTTATGAATTTTCTAGGGTAAGATACGAATATTTGAAGATCAGGCATTAAAAATAATTCAAAAGATCATATTTTTTTACTAAAACATACGGCGCCACCTCATCCTACGATGACTCCGAACTCACATGCGTTGCTTGGCCATTTAATGTCTCTATCCACCTCAACTGCCACGAGGCCTGGCTTTTTGCACCATGGTTGGTCCAGCTTGATCTCCTTTATTGATGAAATAATAGCGAAATAATAGCGCGATCAGACTGCTCCCCATTATCGTCCCTAAATGACCTTACCTGAGAACCACTCACACCAAAACCTTAAGATCTTCGTCTAGACTCAACCAAATCACATGGGGTTTCTTTCTAAACTTTTCATCTAGTTGATACAAACATATCTATATGGTTTATCAAGCATGAAATGAAGCCATTACACATGGAGATTCAAAGGAAGCTCGGGCAAGGGTTAGAGCTGAATACCTTTGACTACGAGGGGAGGCCTCAATCAGTTGGCTCTGGTAGCTTTGATTGGGTCCAACAAACCTCTAGATGAATTCTTATGCCTGGTGAATTTTATAGATATTTTATTGACCAAGCTTGATTTTCGGTGTTAGTCTAGAGCTACATTAGGGGTTGTTTGAGAGGGGGCTTTTGTGGGGGATCAAGTCCTCTCACTGTCGGGATGGGGTGCACACAATTAATTGGATTTTGGCTCATTATGGGGCTGTGGAGAAATGTGTCCTGGTTTTGGCCTGATTTTTTAGCTTAAAATTTAACTCTCACAAAGGGAAATAGAGGGGGAAAATGTTTGGCTTGAGCTGAGGAAGGCTTGGAGAGGCTAAGGTGAGATTTTGGCAGAATTTCCCTGAGGATTTTTGTTAGCTCTTCTTTGNTCTTAGATGGTTTGGTCACATTAAACGTCAACCATCTGATGATCTGATTAGGAGAGTAGATGTTTTAGATTTAACTTGTTTTAAGAAGGGCAGAGGTAGACCTAGGAAGACTTGGGCTTATCGTATTAAAAATGATCGTAAGTTACTAGAACTAAATGAAAATATGACACTAAATAGGATGCAATAGAGAAAAAGGATTCATGTAGCAGACGCCACATAGTGGGATTAAGGCTTTGTTGTTGTTGTTGTTGTTCTTGTAGTATCTCAACGAGTCATGGACTGATTATAGAGACAAAATGCTTTGATTTGTTCAACATGAATATCAAAAAGGTGAAAAAAATCAACCAAGTCAAACAAAATATCCATGAAGTTGGATATGGGAGATAGATAAATCTCGCTATGATGCTTTCTCACGAAGAACGAACTAAGAAGTCAATGAGGTTCTAGATAGGTGAGGCACCAAATCCTAGTCAGGTTCAAAGTAGACTGACTGAACAAAATGCTTAGACATGTAAAATGGTCTTAGCAATAAAATGCTCTCACAAAGAACTTAGCCGAAAGGTAAACTGGCTAGAATCAAATTAGGCACTCTCAAACAGCCTAGGAGGTGTGTATCCCAACTAAAACATGGATCGATCAAAACTAGCAAGGTGGTCTAATCGATACAACATGTTATCAACAAAGAGATTTTGGGAGTGTCCCCCAATCGGAGTATAAAACATCCATCACAGCCTTGCTTAATAAGTAGAAAGCGGTAGGACAAAACACACTTCAAAGCAAAGGTAAGTAAATCTCGTCACCGTCAAATGTAGGAAGTCATTCTACATGCAGCGTCGGGATATCAAAAGATGTGGTGGCAAGAATTCACCTAATTCACTAGATATTCACCAAAATAAGGAGATCAACTTCTATCATCAAATAAGGTAAGAATTAGTGGGGGATAATCCTTAGATCTCCCTTCATGAACATAGAACAAAATTCATCTAGCGCGATGAAGAGGAAGCCACAACATTTACCTTATGGAAAAAGTGGGCCATCAAGTGCGGGCAAAGCCTCTACATCAGGATCATCAATGAGACCTAGCACAAAATCTGGTACAGTGGCTCTAAGTACCACACCAAGGGTCCCATGCGACAACTCAGCAGTTTTCATGGCCTGCACAACAGATGACAGAAAGTGAATATCATAATGGACGGATAGGTGAACCTTGGTCTCCTACTACGTGGGCCTATATGATAAGAAGAATAAAGAAGTTTGCTCGAACATCTGGAGGATCCAGGTAAGGAAATTCTTTTAAAGAAGAGGACCCAGCTCTCGTAGAGGGAAACTGCTCCAATAATCTTCTTGTTAAGGAGATATGTAGTGGAGTCACCAATATGAACCGCAGATTTAGAGCAATCTATGTCGTAAGGAGGGAGAGCCCTCACAACCATCATAGTTGGGGTGTAATCTACACAAGCGAACAATACAACAAAGCAATTCTCAATTAAGGGAGTGCAAAATGTCCCATCAACTGGAACCACAACATGTAAAGAGACCCATGGCCAAGTTAGCTGCCGTAATTGTAGGAATCTATTCCTATTCCTCTGGACGCCCTTGCCCAATGTAAGGACAGGCGAGACCTCAGAGAAACCCAGAACAACGGGTCCTGGGACGGTCGTCAAACTAGCAAAAAATATTTTCTCTTAAATAGGAAATTGCTCTTACAATCTTCTCGGTCAGAGAACTCATGGTAGCAACAATAACATGAATTGCAAAGTGAGAATGACATGCATCCCGAGGAGTAAGAACCTATAAACAATCCTGGCTGGAACATAGTACACATCACCAGATAAAGGAGAAAATTATTCTTAGCCTACGGGATTTGAGCACATCCCATGCCGGAATCAAAAGGAGTCATGGCAAGGACATACCTCACCGCCAGAGGACGGAAATGCAATTCTTAGCAAACAAGATTTAGCATCATCCCGGACCGAAATCAAAACAAGTCGTGGCAGGGACCTAGTCCATGCCACCAAAGGATGGTACCATAAAAGGTAATTCTAGTGCTCTTAGATAGTACAACATATGTGGGATAAACATCCTCAAAACACAAAAGGACTACAAAAGAGGCTAGGAAAATAGGAAAGAGCGTTGTAGCGCATCGTCATTTGATACTGACCTCTTCCTTGAGGGAAGGTTAGTACCGATACGAGCTACTACAACAAAAGAAGTGTGACATGCACAAATCCTCCTTTTTAAAGGAGGGCATGCAACAAGCATCTGGTGGGGGCGTGGTTCGCACAACCAGGAATGTACCAAAATGACTCACAATTCGAGGGCCAAAGACGCCTCCTAAACTGGAATCGGGATAGACATATAAACCCGAAGTAGAACATGTTGCTAAATTTTGTAGCAATCTATTCTTAGTCTTCCTGGCCTTCTTGCCTAATCGAGGGACATGTGGAGCCACAGGGGAACCGAAACAAAAATAGAGCCGAGATAGAAGTCACAATGGTGACAGCAGAGATAAACCTACTGCTAACAGAAGACTTGCTTGCCTATGGAAGGGAGATCCATGAGAACACAGAAGGAAGGGTCTGAAAAGACTGTCAGGTGCTATGGCGCGTTGCTATCTAGTGTCGGCTTTTTTTTTTTGGAAGAATCGGGTGTGATGCAAGCAACTGCAGCAAACATAACACGATATGCACGACTCCCCATTTAAGGGGGAGGGCACAGAGCTAAATGTCTAAGAGGGCGTAGAAATGACTCAATATGTATGTCTCTCCTTTTAAGCGGGAGGGCACAGAGCAAAAACCTTAAAGGGTGTAGGATCACGTAAGGTAATCCCAAAGAGGTGCTCAAAAGGACTGAAGGTTGTAACGCCTTCAGGAGTATGGAAAACACTCGAGGAGAAGGGAAAGGGTTCCCCCGGCGGTAGCGATTGTGACCACCTATCTTCTCTTCCACGTAGTGGGGCAAAAAAGGACAATGATAAAAAAAGAAGAGTTTATGAAACCAATAACGAGGTGAAATGACATCGATGCGTGCGATAATGCAGCAACAGAATTGCTGAGGGTGAGAGAGGGACAAAATGCATCAAGTTGCAACCCCTAGCAATTGACACATAGATTGAAAACTAAGGTCTCACAAAAGGGCTCAATTGTGACCCAAATGAAGAAAACCAGGCCGCGATAATATGATCGAAACTTCTAGTATAGAGAGAGGAAATAACCCTAGAAGCAAAACTCCAAGTATGGAGAGAAAGACTCATCCCCAACGGAGTCACCAGAGTTGTTTCCGTTCATTTTTCTCTTTTTTATTTTAAAAGGAGTTGTCAGCATGTTGATCGTCATATACTTCCCTTATTCGAATAAATCTCCCTCCCAAGCCATATAAATGATTTAAAGAGGAGAGGAACCGAATAAGAAGGGACATACGATAAAACGACAAACAAGAGAAAAAGTAAAACGTGGAGGGTCTACGTGCGATAAACCTTGTAATGATAGGTCAAGAATGTCCGCCCAAATAAGATCGGGTGGAGGCACCTTAAACCAATATCTGCGAAATAAATATCTATGTAAACTACCCATAACCAGGGAGTCAGTTATATGTACCTGTTCTGTGTTCAAGAGCACTCCTAGAGGAACATGTTCCTACTGGTTAATTACATCTTGGTGGATACCGAAGAATACTCTCGATAAAAGGAGTTTTGCTTATATTATCATAGACCTGGGGTATAGGTAATAAAAAAAGTTTATGCCGTGTCGGAACAGTCCTGATGCTTCAAAGCCCATGTTAAGCCATCGAGCAGAGAGTGAGTCTCTAACATCCCAAATGGGTAGCGGCTAATCAGCACACGGGGCTCACAGAATAACCTAAATCATCTTAATGGGGATATCCCAACACGTTAAAGCACATCTGGGCCATGAGCATAGAGGACAAATCGTCGTATCCTAAATGGGCGACAACTCATCGGGATCAGACTTTCGAAACGATATCAACGAAGTCAAGGAGTGATAGGGCTCAAAGGGGATTAACAAAAAGGAAGATAGAGTGATTCTAAAAGATAGAGGTAACTGGGTCGAGGTACCACGGACCCGTCATCCACAGATACTAGAACCCTAAGTCTACCTGGTCGTGGAGGTAGTCGACCCAACACGTCCTAAGATCCTCGGTCAACAATCCGTAAATTGCATCATCTACGGGAACCTCGGTAGCCCTAAAATCAAAGGAAGGAAACTCTATCTTATGACTACAAGCTAGAACTCCAAGCGGTGGGACTTATACCTGCCGAAAAATCATGGATGCCTCAAGAAAGAAGAGAAAGTGGAGGTTCAACTACAAAACTGGAAATTCTCCAAACAAAAGGTCTTATGCCCCTTCTGGGTCGAGTAGCCTTCTAACACCCTAGGCATACTAGACAACCACCTATATGAAGGTATGTTGGGCCAGTCAAGTTGGAGAAGTATGGGGACTCCTCCTCGGGACATGAAAATATGAATGTAGTTATCTAGAGCGGTGCTAAGTATTGTGGAGGCCCTATTAAATATGCAGGAAAGTAAAAGTTGCAATTTTTAAATCCTAAATATTTTAATCCTAAATTTTAATTATCTTGAATATTTTATTTAGGATTTTTAAGAAATTTAGGAAATGAAATCCTAAAAAGCCTATATTGTATCGTAAAATCCTAAATAAAATCACATAAAGAAACAAAAAAAACACATGCAAGTGCAGACATGCAACATGATGCAAAAGATAAAATAAGCCAAATCAAAATAATAAACAGGTCGGTGCCGCTGAGACGACAACATATCCCAAAAAAGAACAAAAAAGGCGGTCGGACTCCGCATATACATGCTCAGTCCTAATTTTATACATCAATATAAAATGCAAAATTAAGATATGGGGCACGAGCATCTGCTCTTGGTCCCCTCCACCCGGTTCCCACGTTAAATGCCTCGGGACCCGAGCCCATATCTTATTTCTGCTACAACACTCTCCTAGACTCTAAAAGCACATAAGAAAAGAAAAAGACTCAATCCTGCATGAAAACAAGTGTTAGCGGGAAAGCTCACATGAAAATAACGTATCATGAGCCATGCCTTAAAAAGTGTGGGAGCTAATAGCACCTTCAAGCAAAAGAGTCAGAAATCATTATTTGCTCCCCCTAGAGTGGTACTTGTGTGTGTGCATATAAATAGGCATGGCTCCCTACAGAAGAACTCCCTAACACACTACCATATATATGCAAGCATTTAGTCACACCACAAGCACAATGCAAAAGAATGATACCTGGCTAGGGAAACCAATCTAACAAATAACAATAACCAGCGATCAAAAAGTCTACCTAGTACCCCAAATCCTAGCCTAGCACACCATCTACCAAAAAGTGTGTCAACCTAGTATCTAAGTGTGGAGTAAGTGTAGGTATAGTATGAATTTGACGGGGACGCCATATCGACCCCATCACAAAGATCTGAAGAATATAAAGGGTGTCACAAAGAATGGTGACACGAGTTTGATCTATTAGATCTTTAACACATTCATACTCGTGTCAATCCTGATGACTTAATTCGTATTGCTCATCGAGATCAACCCAGCAAGCAATGCTATTTAAGGCATTGCGACCAACATGGGGTCACTCTCCTAAGAAAATCAAAACATATAAGTAATTATAAAGAGTATGCCATGAGGCAGTGACTCGTAGGAATGGGCATACTGTAGCGGCAGGGGCCCTAAAAAGGGGGTATACCTGTAAGGCATTAACCCGAAGGTGGGCATGCCGTGACGGTAGTGGCTTAAAAAGAGAGTATACAGGTAAGGCAGTGACCCAAAGGAATGGGCATGTCGTGGCGACAGGAGCCAAAAAAAGGATATACTGGTAAGGCAGTGACCCGAAGGTGGGCATGCAATGATGGCAGGAGCCCGAAAAAGAGGATATACCGGTAAGGGAGTGACCCAAATGCGGGCATCTCGTGACGACAGCAGCCCGAAAAGAGGGTATGCCGGTAAGACAGTGACCCGAAGGAATGCAACACAAGAAAATGATAATGATCATGTAAGCTAAAACATACAAGATGCAACAAGAAAGCAGACAAACATGCGATATAATGTAAAAGTAAACAAACATGCAAGTGATCGGTCAACCGAATCGTGGTGGCCGGTCGAACCAAAAGTGAGACACTCACCTGGCCGGTGTGACCGATCGGAGCGAAGCAAAATGCTTGTTGTGTTAGGGTAGCCAGTCGGAGTGAAGTAAGATGTTCACTGGGCTGGGGCAGCCGATCAGAGCGAAGTGAAATGCTCACCAGGTCGGGGCGGCCGGTTGGAGCGAAGTGAAATGCAACATGCACCAAGCAAAAATGCAATATGCAACAAAGCAACATGCAGACAGCAAACCAGACCCGTGCTAATGACATAACCTGGGAATTTTAAGGTTTAGAGCCTTGGATATGCGACATCACCGCCTCTTTCTCTGGTGAGGAAATGTAAGGAGTTTCTCCTCAGATCTCTGAGGGAGAAACTCTCAATGACATTGCAAAATAGGATAGCTACAAAGCTTTTCCTATTTTTCGAACTCCTCCAGACTTTGCAAAGCGAGTAAGCTACAAAGCTTATCTCACTTTTCCAAGTTCGACCTCTCAACTTCTCCAAGTAAAGCTGGGGAACCCAAAGCAAGGGGAGTGAGGGACTCCAACACATCAGAACTTATGCTAAGGCTCACAACAGAGGGGAGACACTCGGCTCTACGAAGATTTTTGGCTATGCACAGGAAATCCTAACCTAAAGGCTAACTCTAGGAAATCTAACGATCCATCATGCAGCCACGTCGTCGCGCCTACCCATGCCGGTGCATGCAACCCATGTGGGCGATCAAATTCACACGCCTAGACACCACTAATCGTAGGGCCAGCTAGAAGTTTAGAGGATCTCGCCACTGTGACGGTTGCAGACGCATTCTCTTTGCTTGCTCCAAGCTCACCGACGTCTGATCCATGCTTCAGTATGCCTGGTAGAATGTGCACAAGACAACAAAAAGACCCAATAAGGGCACGAGAGGAATCAGAGAGGGCGAGAGAACACAACTGATGTATCTTGCAATAATTCACGCAAACAAAATAATGAGCACGTGAGGTATACGAAGTACCCAAAATAAATAATTTAGCACATAAAAATGCATCCAAAATGTACCTTCATGAGAGGTCAGACGTTAATGGAAAAAGAGGGAAAGCTTTCCTTACAAAAGAGAAGTCGTCCACACCTCCTCATGGTGATGTACCATTGCTTTCTGTCGAGGGTAGGACACTCCAGTGACGTTCCCACCACTGAGGAATGAGGGTCGATGAGGTGCTTCGGTGACGGTGCTTGCCAGCGACACACACAAGAGAAGATGCAAGGAAGAGGGAGGTGCTCGGCCTCGAACCTGCGTGCGAAGGAGGTAACGGCCGGCGGTGGGATGCAGGTGTCGGCACTATTTTGGTTGAGGGAGTTGCCCGTTAGAAGCTATCGGTCACTAGAATCAAGATCTCATCGCCCGCTTCAAAATGACATTTTAATTTACATATAGATTTAGTTTTCAAAAAATATGAAATCAAACTGACCCCATATTTTTCATAGTTTAAATAAAAAAGCATTGTACCTCAAACCCTGTATCTATTCTGAAGGATAAACACAAGATTTGAGGATGAGGCTCAATCAAATAAGCTAAGAAATATATGACATTCGTTTAGTCTGCGAAACAATTTTATTTGACGATAACTTCCCCTATTTAATATAAAGGATTAAATAGGATTTATATTAAGCTGGGTTTGGATAAGCTTCCCATAAGGGCAAGCCCCTATAGTTAATTAAGTCTTAGATAACCGAAGTCACCGAAGAATACTCTTGATAAAAATCATGAAATATTATCTTCAAAGATGTCAAAAGGATAGGACTTTTCAATGAAATCGGACAAAGAGGTGTGAACTGGGAATAGCTCAAATTTGGAACATTTTATTGTAGAATCCAAAGGAGGAAGAACTAGGGAATGTCATAGATCCGGAGGAGAAACTCGGTGACTTCCCAGTCTATCATATTTTTTGGCTTTAGTTTTGAGGAGAAATTTATTTAAGCATTTTATCCTGCCAATTTTATTAGTTTAGTGCTTACATTTGTGTGGAACAATCACACAAATGGCCTGGAAGATGTGAGGATTTATGTCGTGATGTACGACAACCTCAGAATACTAAGATTTGTTAGGGCTCATATTGTACAGTAGAGCTGTACAAAGGCCTAAAGATAAGGTGAGGAATTATGTTGCATAAGCAAACGACCTCGAAATTATATGGCTTTGGTTGTTTAATTCTAAGGAAGGAATGGTTTAGCTGGGGAAGACATGTTTTGCTGTTGAAGATGGTTGTGCTACCTACCATGTTAGCTTCAAGCTCCTCTTCTTGGCGAGTTTAAGTTTTCTAGGGTGTCAAGTTATGATGTCAAATAAGGTGGCCCTATAGTTGTAGTTCCTTAAAAATTTATTAGGGCATGTTAAAGTTGATTAGAGCGACACCGGTTAGGATCCTACGGTTCCCTCATTCCGGCACCACTATTTTCTATTTGATTCACTTAGTCTAAATGAATTTACTAAACTCAACTTAATGGGTTTCATACTTTCATTTAGACTGTGGGAAGCCCCGTTAATAACCGTAGGTTACCTCCTTCCAGGGATTCCCGATCATTTGATAGAGAAGTCTTAATTTAGTTGCAGTTATGGATTTGTGTGATGTTTGTGATTATATTTTGAGTTGTTTTATATTTTGAATGTTGTGAAGGTGATTTTTATCTTGGTTGATTTTAATTTTGGTTTTGGGTTTTGGTTTTGTGGCTATCCTAACAGTTTTGGTTTTCATGCAGGGTGACATTGTTGTTTAGCATGCAAGTTTTATAAGCATAAAAAGTACAGTATGAAAGTATAAGAAAGGCGACACTGTAAACTATAAAAAGCGTATCTGGCAATTCTTCTCGTTCCACCACCTAAAACTCAAAATGCATGTGAGAGCACTTTATATAAAGCAGAGAAGTAAGGTTTTAGTGATCTACCCAACCCTAGGTCATATCTTGGTGGGTCACTATTAATTTGATTCAGGATGATTTTTGTCAAGCAAAACATATTAAGTTTAGTAGACCTCTAAGGTATCCATCAGATCTGGAGAAAGAAACAGGTCCATGCTTCTCTCTCACTGCCTGGTCAAAAATCTCGAGCTCTTTTTAAACTTATTATGTTTCTTAATAACCCGTCCTGTAAATAACTTTAATGCTCAATGAACATTGATGTTTCAATTATCCCTAAGAATAGGGTAATTATCATTTATAATTTAATTTGAGGATTATGTGGGTGAAGACCCTTAGAGGGGCAAGTTAATGTTGCTAAGACACTTAGCCAATTTTTTGATATAGGCTTGTAGTGCTTTTAAAGATGTTCAAATTTTATGTTCACTTTTCTAATCCTCATTTAACCAAATTTGATTTAGCCTAGGTCACTACTAAGCTCTTAAGATTTTTGTAGATGTCTTAGTTATTTTAAAAAGGTTGAATCTTAAGTGACAATGATTCATTTATTTTAAAGTTATTTGAACATCAAATAGGGGTGTTGAATTAGTGAGTTATCAACACCTAAAATCATACACCTAAATCTAGGATCATTTAATTGATTAGAGTTCCAAATTTTAATAATTTAAGGAAATTACAAATTTATCCTTTAATTAATAAAAGTGAGATTGATTTCTACCAATTAATCCTCTTATATTTCAATCATCCAAATATGTTGATTAGGATCAAAGGTTACCCATTTCCCCTTTCTTGAATTAAGCCTAAATGTTAATTAAGGCTAAATTTCCAAAATCACATCTTTACCCTTAAGGCTCTAATACTTCATAATTCATCAAAATTAATTCAAATGACTTTGGAATTTGCATCACACCTCACTCATGGGTCAATTAAGATATTAGAGGAGAAAATGTGATTTTTCAAATTTTAATTTAATTTATATATTTATTTATATGCAAGAATAGGATTTTTCAAAGAAAATTCTATAACTTGACCAAGGTGAAGCCTAATCACTTGAAATTTTTCCTGGAGGTAGACCTAGACTAGAGAATCATTGGGACCAAATTTCATGACTTCTTTTAGTTTTATTTGAATTAATAGATTTATTTTAAATATAAATTATTTTAAATGTGAAAAATTAAGTTTCACATTTTTATTAAATATCTCTGAGGTTAAGGAGCCTTTAATTTTTCACATTTTTTTTAATTTTTCTTTGAATTATTTGAATTATTTTAGTGAAAATCCATTTTTTGCCTTTAAAAATTATTTTAAGCTTCAAAATTCAATATCTTTACTTATAAAATCACGAAAGACATTCCAATTGTTCTTAAGTACTTAGGAAAAAATTTAGAACATTTCCATGAATTTTATTATTTTTGTAATTTTTATTATTTTTTAATTATTTAAATATTAAGGAAAGGCTAAAAAAATGAAAATTTTATTTTTATTACAAATTTATTTTTAGAAAATTCTTCTCATCACAGAGAACTGCCGAAACCAATTTTATAATTTTTTGAGTTATATTTTAATTGTTAAAAATCATTTTATTGTTAAAAATAGCATTTAACATAGAAAATCAATTTAAGTTATCAAATGAGCTCCAAATATTTTGAAATTTTTATGGAGAGTTCTCTGAACTTTAAATTATAGTGGGTTATAGTCATTTAGATGTTTGTGTTTCCTAAAATTAATTTTCTTTGCATTTTTAGGTTTGTGCAAATTAGGTGCATTCTTAATGACTTAGATCATGAAACATTTTTCAAAGGTTTCTCTGCCCATAATAAACCTTCCAAAATTATCTTGGAATTTTTTAAGAAACATGCTAATTATTATGACTAATTTATGGAAATAATAGACATAAACTTGAAAAATATGGATCTATGTTTAGAGATCTCCTTTGACTTTGGAAAAATGAGAGGATGCTCCCTAAGATAGAGGCAACAACATGCCAAAATTTCAAGCCATGGTGAAATGTCTATATGCATGGAGAATCAAAAGACTCAAAATAGTGTTTAATTAATTAAAAATAAAATATGCATCAAACTTCAAACTATTTTCACAATGTTCTCCTCTATTCACTAAGCACTATTTTATTTTATTTTTGTGATTTTTATACACCAAGATATGAATTTTTAAAGTTAGGGAGCATTTTTTAGATTTATTTTAAATCTCTATTTTTCTATTTAAACGCGAGGCGCCACCTCATCCCAGGCAGCTCCGAACGGCGATGCGACATCCTAGGCACCTCCGAATGGCAACGCGAAATGCTCTCATTCGTTGTGCTTTCCACCCTGGTATGCCATGCGGTCCGTGGTTCACGTATCAAGAGTTCATCCGGCTATATCTCATCCATTGATGAGATAAACGCATGATCGGACGGCTCTCCGTCTTCGTCCCAAAATAGGGTAACCCAAGAACCATTCACACTCAAACCTTAAGATCTCTCTCTAGACTTAACCAAATCTCATGGGGTTTGTTCCTAGAGCTTCATCTACTCAATACAAACTTATCTATACATATTATATGGTATGAAATACAGCAAATACGTATTAAGAGTGAAAATAGGCTCGGATTAGGGTTGGAGTTCAATACCTTTGTCTGAGAGGGGAGGCCTCAATATGATGGTTGTGGTAGCTTTGATTGGTCCTAATGAACCTCAAGATGAAGCCTTGTGCCCTGGTGAATGGTCTAGGTATGAATTCGACCAAGCTCGATTTTAGGTGTTGATTGAAGTCTATATTAGAAGATGTTTGAGAGGGGGCTTTTGTGGAGAATGAACTTCTTTCACTGTGCAGAAGGTGTGTGTATAGTTAATTGAAGTTTGATTCACTATGGAGGTGTTGAGAGATTTGTCCTAGTTTTTGGCAAAAATTTAAGCTCAAAATTGAGCTTCCACAGTGAAGCTCAGTGGAGGAAAATGATTGGCATGAACTGAGGAGGTCTTAGGGAGTCTCTGAGGATAGTTTGGCAAAGTGTCCTTAAGAAAATTTCAACTCTCCTTCATTGGCCATGGAGGTGAGGTTTAAATAAAATTGGATTAGGGTGGTTGTCATGGCCTCCATTTGAGTGCAATGTGAAGTTTAGGTGGAGGGCACAGAAGCTCTAAATTTTAAATGGGATGAGGTGGCTTCTAGGTTTGAATTGAGTTTAAATTTTTGGGGTGGTTAACGATTTTGGTATTTTTTGGCCACTAGGTCGGCTAGCAAGGCCAGGGGCGGTGGCCAGGAAGTCAGATGAGCTAGGGGGGAGGATTAATTATGATTTACCCCCAATGGTTAGTAATGATGAGGGAGATTTTGCAAGTTGGGTCCAAAAATGGGTTAAAATCGCCTAATTTGGAGATCCATTGGTCCATAGCATGCTTTGGTGGGGTTTTCATGGTTTAGCCTGGTACTTAGGAGGAGTTTGGTGGCTGTGGAGTCATGAAGTTGGTGGCTTTAAGGTGGCAAGGTCAATTTTGGTGCATGGGTCAAATATGGGTCCAAATGACCAAAGCTTAGGTTTGGCTTAGGATAACCATGAATTTGAGCTCAATTTATTGATCAACATTGCGTAGATGATTGTAATGAACATTTTTAGCGAAGGATTGAAGTAATTTTGAGTTCAATTGGAAGCTCAATTTGAAGGATTTTGAGATTTTGGTCAATTTGGCCATATTGGACTAGACTTGGGCATATGTTGAGCTAGGCTTTGAATTTGGCTCAATTGAATGGTCCAAATGATCAAGGGAGATGCTATGAAGATTTTTCATGAAGGAATGGAGTGAAAATTTTGGGGCTAAGGCAATCAATTTGGTGGAATTTTGAGACATAGTCAATTTAAGAAAAAAATGGGGATTTTTTGGATTTAGATTGAAATTAAATGAAATTGAGGCTTCACCAAGGCCAATTTAAGGTCAAGTATGATTTTCAGAAGTGTTATTAAGAGTTTAGGATTCAAATTGAGACCAATGGAGTAGTCCATGGGGTTCAATTTTGTTGAACCAAGTCATAGGGCCAAAATTGGGGGTTTGACTTAGATCAAGATTGGGCTCAAATCACGAGCCAATTGAGCTTGGATTTGATTTAAATTGGTCATATAGAAGGTGAATTTGAGTTTAAAATTGAAATTGGGGGAAATTGAGACCAAATTGATGGACATTTGAAGTGAATTTAGGGAAATTGAGCCTTTAAAGATAATTTTGGGGTTCTGATCAAAATGGTCAAATTGGTCAAATTGGGTCATGTGGTAGTTGAAGAAAATGAAAATGGGAATATTTGGAATGTTTTGGAAAATTTTGGGATTTTTTGAAATTTTTGGAATTTTGGGCTAAATAGGGGTATTTTGGTAAATTTTTTTGGTGATTTTGGGTAATTTGGATGTTTTCAAAAGGTTTGAAATGATTTTTGAACAAATTTGGATATTTTGGGTAAATTTGGGAATTTTGGCCAAATTTAGGGTTTCAAGGGTACTTAAGTAATTTGGAGAGTTTATGGGCAAAAGGGTAAGTTGAGTATTTTTTGTAAAATTGGGGTGTCACCCACCATAAATGAGCTATGGACCAATGGAAACCCCATTTGGGTCCTCTATGTACTAGTCTTAGCTAAACCCTAGCGTAGGACCAAAGGGTTTAGGGGACCATCTACATGAGTCTCTCAAAGGATTAAGGGATTAAAGTTAAGAAATTTTGGGTTTGTATTTGTGAGTGATTGTGAGTGAGGTGAGTACCTTAGCTCTAGACCAACACTCAGAGTCAACCCTAAGGTCAAGCAGTCCTATGGGGAACTCTCCTTGGGCTCTCCCATAACAACCCCACCTACTAAGTGCTAGAGGTTATAACCATTATGTGGAACTTCAAGTTGAGCAAAGAGGAGTGTAGAATTTCTAATGGTGAGGGTTCCTTTTCTAGTTTTCTAAGAATAGTCAATAGGAAATTCCTATGGCTATACCCTAGGCTGCTAAAGAGGAAAAACTAGACCTCAACCAAAAGTGAGATCAACAGCAAGCAAAAGTTCTGCACGTCGGAGAAGGCTCGACCGGGGGGAGGGAGGCCGAGAAGAGGTGCTGCGGATGCGAAGCACAGAAGGAGGCTAGAAGGCCGGATCTGGTCAGAAAGGAACTTATGTTGATCGGATCTAGTCGTCGGCACTGAAGGAGACCGTCAGAGTCGTTCGCCGGCAGATGCACCGGCGACGTTCGGTTTTGCGAAGAGGCAATGTGGTTTCGGGATCTGAAGGGGTTTTGAGAAACGGGTGATTAAGGAGTTTTTTGGCAAGGAGGAGAGTGCTGGCGGCCTTGTTCGCCGGCAAGGAGGCGTCGCCGGATGGATTCAGACACGAAGCGGGTAGGGCTCGCGAAGGAGAGCCGCGTCGGTTATGGTTCTCGCAAAACAGGAGGGGGATCTTGTGCGATCAATTCAGCAGAGGAGAAGATGCGTAAGTTTTTTTTATAATATATATATATATATATATATATATATATATATATATATATATATATATATTATTATATTATTATAACTATCGTTTGCATATTCTTAACCCGTATACGTACTCGCCGAAAAGTGGAAGTCCTCTCTGACTAAAGATGACATTCCGGATGCATCTGCGTGGTTTGTTTCATCATTCAAGGTCATCCAGACCACTTTTTCACCTATCACTTCCAAAACAATAATTTGTGCATTTTTAATCCGCATGCGACATCGTGGTGCAACGAGCACCATTTTCAAGTGGAATTGACGTTCTGGACTCACTCGCGTGGTCCGTTTTGTCGTTCGGGGCTATCTGAACGAGCTCACTAGTGATTGGGCCAATTCGAGCCAATTTCAGATGCGGTGTAACAAATAGTATTTTTTGACCCGATAAGAGTCGTTCGATGTGCTAAATGCTGATCGGACTTCACCCAAGCGAAATCCAAAGCATAGCAAAATGACCCCAGCTACGTGCCCCTCAACACATGTCGAAAGGTCTTAAATGGATATCTTGCGCTACTAGGGTAACTCATTTGCATAAAGTACGACCTTGATGCGCTCGAGTGGACATCCAACACATGTGACATCAAAAATTGATGCCAACTAGCATGCATAAGAAAATTAATACACACTAATCTATATTTATAAATATCTTATATGACACACACTGATATGTGTCACAACACAGTCGCTCTATTCTAGACAGTCGGTTCATCCCTCTGTGATCTCTCGAATCTCTTAGCCTATTGTAGGTAAGTCTTATGATAACTCCAAAGCCGCTGTTGTTGTCCCAGCTGTTATCTAGGCACCCATCGTTTTGGGTCTCTTTGAGGCTCTAACTGCTCTTAGAATGGACAGGATGATCTAGAGGAAAGATTGTTGTCATCTCAGCAGCAGGGTCTATAGTAGGTTTCTACACCTGTTTCGGTTCTGACCCCGAAGGAATATCAGATTCCCTCGGCCGAGAATCCTTTTGCCATTCTTTTTAGTAGTGAGGACTATGTCCAAGACAGAATTGCTAGGAGTTTTTTTCCATCTCGGGGAATAGGTCATTTTAAGCCTGTTGTCCATATTGATAAGGCCACCACAAGCCTTCTGACAAGCAAGATTGTTGGGATGGTTTCCTCATTAAGAGAAAAAGGTACTATTTCTAAGGACAAGTACCTAGCACGGATTTTTGAGACATTTGAGTGAGTGAAGAGAGAGCTTATCTTGTTTCCTCACCCTCAAAGGTAGCGTAGCAGGAGATTGAGCTCTGCCCCTCGACTCGTTACAAGGCTGGGGTACTTACTATCTGTTGTGCAGATCGTTGAGCCCACCAACAAGCTGCAAGTGACCACTAGAGCAACGTTTGATGCCACTGCACCAGATTTATTCATGTTCTACCACTAGTGTTGTTGTAGCGGCTCTGAGCGCACCTGTTGTAACTGGTTATATTTAAAGTAATAAAAAAACATTTTGGCTTATTAGTATTTTACAAAAAGTAAAAGCAAGATGGTTTTTTATTTTGTTGATAGATGGATTTTTGGGGTACACCTCCTTTGATACTCACCTAACTTATTTAAAAACAAGTATTTGAAGAAGGATTGTCGTCATATCTTGCCTAAGAGGCAATGGGTCTGAAAGGCTCCTACTTCCTCTTGGGACCCCAGCTTCAATCTTGAAAGTCGTTGAGTCGATCTAGAAGGGATTTGTCCCTTCATTTGATTGTGTCTCAAATCTCCCTCGGGTTTACTACGGGGTAGAGCCCGAGATCAATCCTGAAGATGACTTATCTTGGGACATTCTTATATAGTGGAGGATCTCCTCTAGGTGGATGACTTTCTGACTAAGGAATTGCATGAATTTGAAATAGCTTACCGTCATTTTATGACATTAACTAGACAACCTCAGAGCACTAATACTGATAACAAGGCCCCTAATCCCATTGAAGTTGACCATCATGAGTTTGTTGAGGTTCAAGATGTCCCTGCAGTTGAAAATGGGATCAAAGAAAGGATGAGACTATATCTATCCTACAAAACATATTGCTCTCCTTGCAGCCCAAATAGTAGCCTTGCAGGATGGTAGGGTAGAGTCCAATGTGGTTTCTCACTCTATATAAAGATAGGTTCATCCGTTCAATGTTGCAACATCTATTATACCGTGTGGCAATGATCATGTGTTTTCTTCAGATGGCTCTCTATTGGAGAATTCTTTCTTTAATTTACACCTGCAATCCCTAAGTGATGCAAAAGTTATGGCTGCTTTGGCAACCCAATAAGGTGAGAGCGTTGTAAAAAGGGTATACCTTATTACAAGACTTACAAGTACATTCTGTATCCCACAGGGTTTGTATCTCCTCTATTCAAGAGGTTTGATGAGTTTGGCAAGCCTCGCCAGCATATAGCTCAATTTGAAGCGCTTTGTTGCAATGTTGGCAACTATGACACACTATTTCTCATGCTTTTTCACCGCTTATAAGAGTTTACCTTTGAGTGGTATGTTGATTTACCAAACAACACCTTAAAGACATTTATAGCAGGAGACCGTGCCCCACCATCCACATATTGCATGGTCAAAGTAATTACCATCCATTGTGCAGACCACCAAACTAACCAATGTGTTACAAGTGACCCCTAGCACAACGCTTGATGCCACTACACCAGATTCTATTTTTGTTTACCGATAGTGTTGATGTAACGGCTCTGCTCGCCCATATTGTAACTAGTTCTATTAAAATTAATAAAAGGAGAAATATTTTGGCTTATTATTCTTCTTCGATGAGTAAGACCAAGATGGATGTTCTTGTTTTAATAGACGGAGTTCTAGGGTATACGTTATTTGATACTCACCTATCTTGCCCAAAAAACAAGTATTTGTTGAGCTAGAAGATGTGTTCAATAAGAATTTTTTGGGTGGCACCACCAAGTTATTATGTATGACTTAATGCTATCTCGACAAAGTCCTTCTAAACTTCTACTGAACTTTCTCTTGCTTTTGATGAAAATTCAAGAGTTGATTGCAGTTATCCTCATTGCATATTATTGAATTTCAATGAAGCAATGAAAGAAGATTGTTTTTATTATGTTCTTATGTTTCACATTTTTATGGTTGATTCATTTGGCATTGTTGACAATGATGAGGGAAATGAGAAATAGTCATTATTGCCCTCTCTAAGCGGTACATGCCGTGTTTTTTATGATCTTAATGATTCATGAAATGATATATGTAAAGTGTTTGTCCATAAAAGCATTGATGAAGATCCTTTGCTGATTGTTCCACTAAGGTCCATCCTTTGGGTCCCTTCATGAGAATCCTCTTGAAGTCTGCCTCAGAATCAACAAGATTCTTCCTTCAAGGATAGCTATGCCTAATTTCAAGAAGAAGGGGAAAGATATTGTTTCTCATAAGGTAGATGATCTTCCCAAATTTCCTAGTAAAGGAACTAAAGATACTTCCAATAAGGTGTATTATAATATCTTGGTGCACCTCAAAAGGTTGTCACATGCTTTGAGCATCAATAATATGACCCTTCTATCCTCTGAGCTGAGATAGACGTTGATTGAAACTCTTTAAGTGCCTGAAGTCTTTCAGATATATTATATGGAGGAAAGAATGAACGAGATGGTGACACTGCAAGGCATGGTTGTTGTCACCTTCTCAGAGGAAGATTTGCTTTAGGCAATATGGATCATAATTATCCTTTGTACGTGATGGTCATGATATATCTGGCTTTGTTAAACCGCATTCTCATTGATCTTTTTGCTTTTGTGAATATCATTAGTATCTGCACTTTTATGCTATTGTTCTCAAATATGATGATATTATACTCTGATAGGATAATGCTTAATAACTTCAATGAAAAGGGTCAAAAGACTCTAGGCTCCATTACTTTTCCTTTCTAGTTTAGAGAGTTTAAGAGTAAAGCCAAGCTCCATGTGATTGATGAGAACTTGTCCTTTAGAGCTTTGCTTGAACGAAGGATTTATGAGTATGAGATGGTGCATTAGAGCCTCCAACAGTGCATTAAATGCACGCATGGATGGGGAGAGTTTTCCATCCCCATAAATATTCAAGCCTTGTCTATCAATGAGGTGAGATTATATGATGATGTCGAGTACTTTGTACCCTCTAAAAAGGCATCGCTTTCAACCTCAAATTTCATGGGATGTCCATGGGCCTCACCCTTTCCTAGTTCTCTCCTAGCTAAAGGCAGGGATGTGATGAAGCAAGAGGAAAGGTGTCATGTCCCTCAAGGGTCAAAACGAGAACTTCTACTCCTCACTCTGCCATTAACTAAGATAAGGATCAAAGCTATATTGGACTTTGAGTTTGATATCGACAAGACCTTACCCTTAGGTAGCTCTAGAAGCTTGTATAACCAAACTAAGAGGACATTGATGTTGAGAAACTTTTGTTGACATCAACGGTCATGGCTCCCCATTGTCTAAGCTATATTTGTCAGATGAGGTGTTGACTATTGACCAATTACCACAAGGGCATCGTAAAGACTTGAGAATTACAAATGCATCTACAGTTGAGGAGTTGATGAACCATTATGAACCTCCATAGTTCAAGTCTAAGAAGAAGGACATTTTATTTTAAAATGTTGATTCTCATGTAACCAACAATGATGTAATGCTTTTGAATGACGAGGATGAAGAAATAATATATTCTACTTTCTTATTATTGCTCTTCTCTCGTTGACATTAACAAAATGTTTGAAAATGAGTTGTTGCCTAACAAATGATTTGTTCACCAAGCCAAGTTATGAATGACTGTGTGGAAGAATAGACCTTTATGTGGGCCTGTTGTGTGCAAATTTTCTACAGATTGCCCATAATTTTACTTTTGTAATCCCAAAATGTGTTTCCAATATTTTATATTCACTAGGTCATAAACGCAAGTATACATATCGCTCAATTAATATAAGGCTCTAATGGGGTCTTAAGTATCGATCCCACAAGGAGAAGGTTAAACTCTTACTTAATTAAAAGAACCAAAATAGATAATATAAGAACTACAGAAGCTAAAGTTAAATGTGAAATGCAAGTCTGGCGAAACTAAATCTATTATGCTAATTTTGCAAACTTAAAAGCTAAATCTACAATAGGCAGGTAAAGTAATTTTCACAAAGGTTTCAAATTTAAGAAAAGTATCTTTCCCATTTAAAATAAGGTTATAGATAGTGTAGAATAAAATATATTATTAATGGCATGTGAAAAATAGAAGTCATAATATCCTTTACTCCTCTCGTCAAGCGATAAAGGATATTAGCTAATTCAGATGTTTTGAATCCACATTCATGGTTAGGTTGAGAAGATACTGGCTCCTACTCTAGAGCTCCCACTTCTCCCTCACCTGAGAGCTAACAATCTCATCATTTGGTTTCTAAACATCTGACACAAATTGCTGATTTTAGTTTGTCATCCCAAAATCTCCAATTCTACACCCATCAAACAAAATTTCTAGATTTATTTGCACTCAATCCCATGGAGACTTCACTCTTCCATAACATTAAAGTGTGATCCATACTTGAATGCTAAAAACATGGCCATCTCAACTCTTATGTTTTGGCATAGATTTTAACAAATCAATTGGGCAGATTGAAAAAGTAAATGAAGTTCAAGATGAATCATCATAAATTAAGAGAATAAGATCATTTTTAAACAAATATTGATTCTTCACATCACTACTTCTTATGGTAAAGGTAAAGAGAAAGCAACTACTTAGAATTCATGGAGAAGAAATAACAAAACATGGATTTATATATATTGAAACAAGTTTACACAACGCAGAATTAAAGTAAACAACTTATCTTACTCTCCTTTAAATCACTTCCTTCTACTTACAATGATATACACCCCTCTCTAAGGATTACAAAGAAGAAGAAATCTCTCACTTTCCCTCTCCTCTTACAACTCTTATAGATGAATCTCTCAAGATCTCTCAAAAGAAACTAAGTATGGAAGCATTGCTTTCTTTTCTCTTCTTCTTTTCTCCTCCTTCGCCCCCCATTTTATATTTGTAGCACACAAGTGACACAATGTAATTATGATTATCAAAATATATTAAAACCAAAGTATTATAATAATGAATTTGCTCTTTATTTATCCTAGGAGAAAAAGCTAAGATGACCACCAACAAAAACAAAACACTTCCAACAAACATATAAAAAACAAGGGATAGAAGAATACACTTATGCTTCATCATGCATTGTTGCCCTAATTATAAATTAAAACTTATATTGCTATATTAAAACAAGAAAAACACATTCACATATTTTGATATGTTTGAAGAAAAACTAAGGCATTTCTTAATGAAAATTAAGGTATGGAGGGTTCTTCCTAGCATGTGCTTGACCCTAATGCATAGTTAAAAGCCTCAAACTATATATATAATGTGGCGTTTTCTAGGGGGATCTCTGACTTCATCTCATATAGATACCATGTGCATTTTTAATGATTAATTAAGTATTAAAAAAGCCTATTAGCAAACAAAAACATAAGAAAAAATAAGCATAATGCCAAATTTGACTGATTAAGCTTTAGATTGATATCGAATTTTGAAACTTTATCTATGACCACTATAAATTAAATAAGTTTAGAAATAAGATTTAATAAATGATTAACGTGCAAATTTATGGCTCGTTATGTTGCCATAATAATATTTAAATTTATGGTTGTAATTTTTCTTTTTCATTTTCATGTGACATTTTCTGTGCTACCAGCCATCATCTGGCTACATACATACATACATAGATATACAGATAGATATACATGCATACATGCATACATGCATACATACATACATACATACAAACATATATATAGATATGCAGATAGATACCTATATATGAATGTATGTATGTATGCATCTCTCTCTCTATATATATATGTGTGTGTGTGTGTCTGCGCTCGAGTGTGCCTCATATCTCTGCCTGTTGGTTGACATCCTCGATGTAAGACCATTCCGGTCGGGGATTCGAATTTCCTCTGGCATAATTAGCCTTAAAGAGGTGGTACTCGAATTATTAGGCATATTAGGAGTGGTTGGATGCGCCATGCCTTTTTACTATATATATATATATATATATATATATATATTGATGATGACACTAGTTTTTGCAATGAAACTGTCAAATATATTAAGATTTATATAGAATAAATCTGATATTTATGTCAAGAAGAGAAAGACCGTCTCTCTTTATATAAATTTATCCTTGAAAATATTTTAAATTTAGGATTTTTAGGATTAAGCCTCTAATTGATTGTATAAATTTTATGTTATATGTGCATTACAATTTGAATTTCAACATTGGCGTTAATTGGTCAGTAGGCTGACTTGAAGTCATCTGACTAAGGAGATCGGCCGAGTGGCATCTGTGCCATCTAAAGTATGCGTTAGTCAATGTAGGTGTTCAGTCATATGACGATATTGCTCTGTGCCTTTTGGAATGGTCGACCAGGGCGGTCGGTTGTGAGGCGGTCATTCATTCCGGACACAAGGTTGATCGATTGAATGCGATCGATATGTTTTTTTTTTCGTTGAGTGAGTCGTGGCTCATTTTCCATTTGGCTCAAGTCTTATAGGGCTCTTGTCTTGCCTGTCTACTTGGATCATTTCTTTCACTAGATCTCTCAATCTTGCAAGGTCTTAGGCGGATTTTGTCGCAACCTAAGTGGAGTATCGACGGGACTCATTACCGGGATGTTTTACGTCTTGCTTTTGGTATGCTTGGCCACTACCAACCGGGGAACCATTTCCAGAGCTTAAACCTACCTCAGGTTTAGAGATGTGGCTTCGTGCTCCAACTTGAATCTCCAGTTGATTGCTTACCTCCAGAGGACTCACTTTTGTCTTGGTCGTTTGTTCTCTTTGAGATCCTTCCTGGTTTTTTTGATATATACAATAATAATAATAATATTTAAGTCATTTATATAAACTGAAATCCTTAACATTGCATTAAAATATTACTATTTTGTTTTTTAAAAAGTAAAATAAAAAATTGTAATCGTAGATTTGNTATATATATATATATATATATATATTTAGTTTCTTATTAAATTACAGCGAAACCTCAAATAAAATAAAACAAAAAAACAGAAAATAATCACTAGGCAAAATAAAAAGTCTAATTAAAATAAATTATATGTTTAAGAAGATTATGATTGCTCACATTTTTTTTTTTGAGATACTTAACCATACAATATCAATAACATATGACTATTTTTCTCTCCTAAAAAAGACAAAAAAATATTACGTGAACATAAGATAGATATGGNGAGGGTTAATATATATATATATATATATATATATTTATTTATTTATCCAGTTTCTTATTAAGGATACAATATCAATAACATATGACTGTATTTTTCTCTCCTAAAAAAGACAAAAAAATATTACGTGGTCATAAGATAGATATGAATTTAGTGGTATTTGGTAGTATTGTGATTGCATTATGGTAAGAAATAACAAACAATGCCATCAATTATCACCAAATACCACTAATCTGAATGTTTCTATTTCGCACGTAATATTCGCTCCTAAAAAGAGTATCTTTACATTTCACTATTCCTATACTTCTTGCAAATAGAGACCATTTTGTGAGATATCAATAATGCTTCTGATATTTTATGTTTTCAGTCGGTTGTCACTAGTCGTCCATGAGACTATTGGACAAACATTCGTGTCCACCGCTTCTATGTTGGCAGAACTTGCAAGCCATTAGTTTTTCTTCTCGGTTGGAATTGCTTGGTTCGGTTAGTTGGTTCATTCGGTTTACATTGATTCGACGAATCTTCATGCTTTCCAAGATCAATCAATCGTCATGTGTCCTATCCAAGATTGTTTGATTTGGTGCTAAGTATTTTAGTCACAAAGAAATATATAATTAAATTGGAACAAAAGAGTATCATTTCTCAAGCCATTTTGGTAATACTTTGACAATAACTTCATAAAATTTAAAATAAAAACATAAGTTTGTTTAGAATTTTTCCATAAATTCTTTTATCATGCGACATACACTAAATAAAATAGTCATAATTCGAAGGTCATCCAATTTTTAATAATTTTACTTGAAAATGCTAAGAAAATTTAAAGCATTAGGATCATAAAAATTACTTTGTAATAATAAAATACTATTGCCCTTATTTAAAAGGTGAATTTGATACACTTAAGAATATATATATATATATA
>JXCR01117870.1:19634-30770 GCA_002079205.1 Phalaenopsis hybrid cultivar | reverse complement strand
ATTAAGGATGCTTAAGAATGATCACCTGCAAATCTCTGAAAGCTTAGCATCAGCAACTCCTCACTAGTCCTAACAACTCCATATTTTATGTCCTTACTGCATATAATTAGGTAAACCAAAAATAAATAAAGTAAGATGGTTTGTTGAGTGTCATGTATCCTGCAACAAATGATATTAAATATATTATTTATAGTATGCATTTAAATTCAAGAGAATGAAAGACATGAATTGAGAACATAAAAACTTGTGATAAGAAAATAGTAAGCAAAATAAGCAAAGGCTGCCTAAGATGGAAGTCTCCCAAGATCTTACAAACGATCATCGAGGAATAGATGGTATCCGAAGAGGCTTTGATGAAATATAGAATGTAGTAAATCTCTTCATAGCAATCAATAGAATAGAATGAGGACAATAAAAATAAACAGGAGCAAAAATCTAGAACTAGCAGAAGAAAATAAGAAGATGATACGATGGGTACTGCCCAAAGTGTTAGAGTGGTCAGGATCAAACACGACAATGGCTGCACCGTTCGAGGGCTCCTAGAAGATATTTAGGAAGTGGATTTCATGGAAAGATGATTATAGAATAGCGAGGTAAGGCTTTTGGAAGAGATTAAATCTGTTGTTGGGCAGTAAGTTCGACGTCGTCGACGGCTGTCCTAGCTACAAACAATGGAGAAAACTTTGTATCGACAATGTTCGAGTGGCGATAAGAGCTCACCACTTGTTTTAAAGTATGATGCAGACTCACCATTCGCAAAAGGAAGATGATATAACACTTCTTAGGGTAGAAATAGGGATCACAATCTCCAAAATACTTTAAACAAATAAAAAAGTGTCCAAACCCAGAAATAACAAATAAATATTCACAGATAAAAAATCCTACCCAAGATAAAGAAATAGGCAATAAATCAAGTAGGAAGAAAATATGTTGAAAATAGGAAAATTTGGGTAATTCGGTCAGATGTCCTATAGCCGAATCACTTCTCACAATCCCGCATCTTGTGGGATTTTGCAATTTTGCGGACCGCAAAATAAATTCTTGTGGGCTAGGAGAAGATTTTTTTCTTCTCTTGAAGGACTTGAATCTCATTGTCTAATGTCCTTTCCCACGAAGCATCTAAGGAGGTTTCCAAAGTTGTGGTTCACCCCTCTCGGTTGACCATATATCAGTGGATACACTATTGAATTGAACTGAAACTTAGCACCCAACTTACTCCATAGAGCCTTCCAAAAATATCTCAGAGACTCCTCATCGAGGGGTGTAAACGAGTCGATTCAAACTCTAGCCACCCTCGACTTGGGCTTGAGCTTGATTAATTTTATTGAGTTCGCGCTTGAGCTCGAGCTTAAGTCTATGAGTTTGAGCCAACTCATGAGCCTACTTGGTTATCATAAAAGAGAGAAAATGATATTAATTTAAACTAGTTTTTTAATAAGATGACAAATAAAATGAACAATTAAGAGATAAATAATATAAATCACGTAATATACAATACAAAATATAACTTTTTTTAACATTTTTAATACCTTTAAGGTAAATTCTTGATATTTAATATATTTTGAGTATATTTTAAATTAATATTTTTTTTAAACGAGCTGGGTCACGAGCTAACGAGTCAAGTCGGGATTGACTTGAGCTTAACTTGTTTGCTCATTAAGCTGAATTCATGAGCCACTTATCGAGTTAGCTCACGAGTCGGCTTGACTCACACTCCTATCCTAAGCCCTATCTAAAATGATGAGATGTTGTGTCACTCTCAATGTGGACTGCTCTGTGTCTAATATCAGTCTCTTGATGTCATTGTCTTCCTGTCGATGCTAGTTCAGTTGGTGCATTTCTGAAGATCTTCAAAGAGAGTTCACGCATGACTTTCTCAAACACCTCAAACTCCTTGCAAGGCAAAAATATAACATGCTACTTATCTTTGGTAAAGAATAGGTGTTCTTATAGCCATCATGATATGTATAACGTCCAGTTAATATTAATTGGAAGAAAATAAACGAGGGAACCGAAGGAAAAAAGGAAGATGATTTGAGCAGTCATGAAGCCAAAGAGGAGGAAGATGGAGCAAGAAGTCGGGAAATTGAAACAAGGGGATCAAAAACCTACACGATGAGTTCACCTACAAAACGACGCGACTAAGGCAAAATTCACTTAGTTGAGAGTCGAGTGGCGTGCGAAGGAGAGGAGAACGATGCGAGAGACATCCTAACCGACGACGAGGAGGCTCGGGAAAGCATCAGCGTTTGGGTCGAGCACCGGAGAGAACGACGTCGACTCCTGGAGCAGGACGAAGCTGATTGTAGAGGAAGGAGCTGTGCGTCTGCAGGCAAGGGCTTCGACCAACCAGCGAAGAAGAAGAGGAGAGAAAGAAGCATCACAGAAGAGGAAGAAGGGTCGAGTTCGTGCGGGAGGGAGCCAAAGCAGAGCTCTCATGTGTTGTGTATCAGAGTCGTGTGTAGTGGAGTTTTTCCTTCAGGAAACTGGACGGTCCTCTACGTCCGCAGTTCATTTAAATTTCGCCACGTGGAGTTGAGGATCCCACATTTAAATGAAATAATAAAAAAAACGCCGCGTTGAAGCCTGACCCAGCCCGATGTCCTCGCGCCTTTTTGAGTATCCCGCCTTTTAGAGTGTCGAGAAATACAGTTCGAAAATACATTTTAAGAATTTTTCTGCTAGGGTTTTTCTGCTAGAGTTTTTAGCCTTTAGCTCTGCTAGGTTTCACATGTCTTTCGTTTGATAGCTTCAAAGTCGTAACATAATGGAGTTAGATGATCCGAAGAGTTCGCAGGCCAAAGAGCCAACAAGAACACAATCAGAAGAGGCGGAGATGACAGACGTTGAACAGCCGACGAAGTCAAAGAAACAGAGGAAGAAGGAGGCGAAGAGGATGAAGGATGGCATTAAAGGGGAAAACTTGTCCTGGTAAGTGTCATTTTTTATTCCTGTTTTTTTTTCGTATTATAAGTTATGCTTTGTTGTTTAGTTATCTTAGAGGGTATATGGTTTAGTGTTGAAGGTTTTGGGAGGTATTTTCAGCTTATTTCTGAGTTATTCATGGTTTATTAGAGAATTTATTCTTGGGTTATTGTTAGATTATTATTGGGTTATTCTTGTGTTACTCCGAAGTTTAGTATTTATTGGCAATCATTTGCTCATTCACGTGTTATTTTTAAGTTATTCGTGGGTTATTTATAGGTTATTTGTTGGGTTATTGTTCGATTATTTTTAGGTTATTCGTGGGTTATTTTTAGGTTATTCGTCGATTTTTCTGTAGTTTATTCCCCGGTTATTTTTAGGTTATTCGTGAGTTATTTTTAGGTTATTCATCTGTTTTTCGTAGTTTATTCCCCGGTTATTTTCATCTTATTTTTAGGTTATTTTTAGGTTATTGATGAGTTATTTTTTGATTATTCATGAGTTTATTCGTCGGTTTTTCCGCAGTTTATTCCCCGGTTATTTTAGGTTATTTTTTGGTTATTTAAGGATTAGTTAAAAGTGTATTCTCATGTTATTCTTACGTTATTAATCAGTTAATATTGAGTTATTATTGATTTAGGGAATATTCATGTAGTTGTTGGTTATTGTTCTGTTATTATTGACTGATTGATGAGTTATTATCAGTATTAATAAAATGTATCTTATTCATGTAGGTTGATGAACAAACAATCTATGAATTGTAGATGCCGTCCATCAACAGTAAGAGAAGTGTTGGACAAGGTTCGGCCAATTGTTTCTCAGGAGACATGGTCAATTCNGAGTTAACTACTGAAGGGGTCACTCAGAGAGTCATCCACTTCACTTGATGAATTTATTATTAAATTTTTGTTATTTAATTTATTCTTTCCTACCAACAATTTTAGTGTACCTACAGGGCTCTATTTATTTGCTGAGAATTTAAATACTTTTTCTTCATTTAATTGGGTCGCAACAGTATGTGATCACCTCATTGAGCAAGTCAATGCCTGCGTCATCAAAATAAGGATGGGTCAGCCATTAGAATACCTGAACAAATTTGTTTTTCTTCTAACTGTTAGTCTTTTATCCAACCTCAGTTAATAATTATTTTTTCTTATTTGGGTAATATGATTTCCTGATTTATTTATGTTTCCACAGTTGTGGTTTTATGAGCGCACAGTCGCGATAGCCTTGGCTGTTCCTAACGTCAGACCTCGCATGTTGAGGTTGCCAATAAATACATGTTGGAACCCTGCAAGGATCCATTTAGTCTTTCAGAGGCTGACTACTGTACATGTGAATAATATTAATTTCTGTTATAAGTTCAGGGTTATGTTTGGTAATTTTTATCATTTAGTTATTTGTTTTACTGAATGTATTTGCAGGTTCTTGATTCATTTGTTGATTTAAGAGATGACAAACACAGTTTACTTGCCCCTCGAGTTGACTGAATCTCCTATCCTGCAAAGTCCATTCCAGAACCCAAAAAACACAGTGAACCACTGACACCAGATTCTGACATTGCTATCCCTTTTGTCCCGAGTCGCAACATCCCGTAACCTACACATTCAGAAAGATATTCAGAGACCAATATGAGTTTAGCATAGATCTGTAAAATTCTCAGGGAGCAACATAAATTTTTATTTTAATTCAAAGATTTTGTAGATAACAGATTAGATAAAATAGAGTATATGATGGTGGAGGTCAAAATCAAAGAAATAAAGAAAAGATTAAATAAAGAATCTCTTGTTGGTTCTGAAATTGATGGGAATAAAGAAAGCTCATCAATGGAAGAACAACCACCTGCTTATATGGAGGAAGTGGGGAAAGAACAACCGATAGGGAAAATGGCTGCATTTGATGAAACTGTAACTAATATTAAAATAGGGGAAGAAATAAATAAAGGTGACGGGGAACATGGAAAGGAATGCATCCATGAAGACCCTCTTGGTAGCTTAGTCCGAAGGATTAAGTCTAGAGGCACCTGAAAAAAGAGGGAAAGAGAAAGAAAACAATAATGACAGAAGAAGAATTGTCGATTACCCAACCATATCCTGAGATCGATGAAGCTGGGGAATAGGAGGCGAAGATCAGTACAACAGAAGTGGCTGAAGAAAAATAAGAGGAACAACAGGGAGCAATTGTTGTATTCGAAGGTGCCCTCTCTGGTGTAGCTCATGCAGCACATTCAGTTGTGGACTCTTCATACATAGAGTTCCCTAACAGAGAACTCGTACCCTCACAAATACAAAAGGTCATAGATATCTACTTGAAGAAATACCAAGCTAGGTAAATAAACTTATAATCCTTTGTCTACTGCCTCAGTCCTGTATTAAATCTAATAAAAAATATTTCATCAAAATACAAAGATAACATAATAATTGTTATGGGCCATATTCATATAAGTCGAATGTGCATTGAAGCACTTTGGAATAATCAAGAAGTGGACATAGAACATATTGATATGCTTGTCATTGGATTGGAAAATAGAAGGTGTCAGTCACCCGATTCTTTTAGACCCTTTTCTTACGTCTCTCCAGCACATTGGGTAAGCATCGACAATCCCATCAATGGTAGTGATTCATGCTCTTGTTAAACTTATAAACTCATTTAAACTTATTGGAACTATGCAGATGTACATAAACCATCCATTGTGAGATATTGTTGCCCACGTAACTATGGATGCTGTAGCTGGAGCAGATGCCATTTTAGTTCCAATAATTAATATTGGTCATTGTACTCTACTTATTAGGAATCAGAAGGAATGCAAATGGAGATTATTTGACTCATTGTCTAATAAAATTCATTTAGGAGTTAGCCGTAACGTGATAAACAAATTAAGCCTTAGTTTATTTATTATGTAAGCAACTTTTACCTTTGTTTATGTTTTAACCGATTTAAAATATCATCTCTATTACCAGATTAAACATCTTCACAAGGACGCCGAGAAACTTTCCTTAATGACCCGACTAAATGGGATGTTACCGCGACCAGAGGCCTTCCCACACAAAATAATAGTGTTGACTGCGGTATCTTTGTTTGTAAATATATGGTAACAATCGTACAGAAAGAAAGAATTGATTGGAAAGATAAACAGAACTGACAGGCTGATATGCCTCAGTTTAGGGTAGAGCTTGCATATGATGCTTGTAAATATAAATTATTTGGATGATATTTGTATGCCTGTACTTTTCTATAAATATGTTTGAAATGCTGATAGTAATCTGTTGATAAATATGATTGATTTGATTTTGTAAATTATATGAATTATTCGGATGATAAATATGATTGAATTCTTTGGTGAATGTCTGTATGATTTTCTCTTTGTTGCATATGACTTTGTATTTGCGAACTTATGTATAAAGCTGAAAATACACTGACAATAATCTCAAAATACTATAGAAGTAACCTGAAAATACACTAGCAATAAGCTGAAAATGTCATAGAAATATCCTGAAAATAACCTGGCAGTAATTTGGAAATACCATAGAAATAACCTAAAAATATCCTAGCAATAACCTGAAAATACCCTAACAATAAGCTGAAAATACCTCACTAATAACCTGAAAATACCCTAGTAATAAGCTGAAAAAACTCTCATATAAGCTAATAATAACCTGAAAATACTCTAACAATAAACTGAAAATATCATAGAAATAACCTGAAAATAACATGACAGTAATCTGAAAATACCATAGAAATAACCTGAAAATAACCTAGCAATAACATGAAAATATCATAGCAATAAGCTGAAAATACCTCCCAAATAACCTAAAAATAACATAGTAATAACCTGAAAATACTCTAGCAATAAGCTGAAAAACCCTCCCAAATAACCTAGCAATAACCTGAAAATAACCTAGCAATAATCTGAAAATACCGTAGAAATAACCTGAAAGTAACCTCGCAATGACATGAAAAGAATCTAAGTTATCACCGTGATATTGCTAAGTTATTTTCAGGTTATTCTTAGGTTAGGGCTGGGGTTTTGCTAGGTAATTTCCGGGTATTAGTAGGTTATTTTCACTGATTTATTTGATACTTAAGGATTACTGCGAGTTATGGTCAGATTATTACTAAATTATTGCTGGGTTATTGATGGGTTATTGCTTTGTTATTGCTGGGTTATTGTTGGGGTTTTTCCTGGGTTTTTGGCCAGGTTATTACTGGCTTATTATTGGGGTATTGTTAGCTTATTGATGAGTTTTGGCCAGATTATTGCTGAGGTACTATTACAGGATTACTTCACGATTATTGCTAGGTTCCTTACAATAGATTCAACACAGATTTATATAGTACAGTACGCATAAGAAACATATCAAAACAATTATATGTACATAAAAACCTAAACATATATTACACAATTCTTTACAGATATTGTAAGTGTTCATTGTTCTGTTAATAAAAATGTGGTTGTCCTAGTTGGCTTAGATCTCACTAATGTAAAGCATCAGAATTGAGGTGTATGTTGGTTCCGGTGTGACATTTTCTTGTTGTAAATAGAAATGAATGTTAATGACCATATTTTAATGTAAAACCAGAATAGTAGTGTGAGAATTCAGTTTCATACTTGACTCAGAGAATGTGATAATGCAATCATATTTGCGTCGTAATGGATCTGCGGTTCTTGGCTCGTGTATGCTTCTTGATCCTTTCCTGCATACAATGGTTCAAGTTAGAGAAAATTAATGTAACGTAGAATAATAAATATAAGGAATGTAGAAATATATACTCTTAGCTCTCTTAATTTTTTCCCAGTATCATTTCAACCTCGCATTTGATATACCTTTAGGTCTCATTTTTGCGGGATCATCCACAATGAACCCTCTGTTATGTGATTTCCTTTTTTAAGTTTTTTTTTATTTGATTTCGGATCCTTCCCATCTAATATATCCTCAACACCTACAAATATTATTTTTAATGATTCCAACATATATGTCTCAACGCTTTTATTTTCTTCTGGTTTATTAATTAGTTGGTAAGCAAACTTCTGAGCGTGTGACTGAAATAGGAATCCACTGGAAGTGCTGCCGGACATTTGAGAGTCCTTCATACGTTTGTATCCAAAACTGTTATAGTTGTTTTTTTTTGCCTTAGTAGACCATCTCAATAACAAATATTTCTCGGGAATCTTTATTACATTTATCGCATTAAGAACGCGTAGAGAGTGAGCGCAAAACAACCTCGTCATTTCAAATTTCTTGCAATTGCAGGTGATCTCAAAATTAACCATCTCAAATGTAACAATCCAGACTCTACTAGTGTCCCGATTATCCAAATTCCTAACATAGAATTCATATAAACTTATCATCTAAGAAATCAACAGTTAATCCACATAGCCCATGCAGTAACTCTTCCTAAAAAATAGAGTAGATCTTCCAGGTGTAATATGTAGCAGCTTGATTCAACACTGGGCTTGTTTAACTGGTGGTGTAATAACATTCTGAGAGCATTTGAAGTCTTCATCCTTCTCGTTCATTCTCCAAGATTTCATAATATTTTCAAGACCACGAAAACAATCGGTGAGAGAACTAGTGGGCTTAGATGCACCATGACATACATTATTTGTGGACTCACTTCTTTGCGTAGATATTATTCCCATTCTGAATATTTTCTTATTGAATGTTGTTGACCATTTATGTCTTATATGGTACAATGAATTTAGTCACACGTTGTTATGTAGGTTTCCTTGCTCAATCATTATAGCCCAAGTATATTCAAACTCTTCTTCAGAATCACATTTCCTCATACATTTGTAAAATAGATTGTTAATGCTCTTGTATGCCTAACCACAATGAACTTTTGACGAAAATTTCTTATAGATATGCCATTGGCATAGTCTATGTCTTGTGAGTGGAAGACAATCATCAATGACTCTTGACATCGCTTGATCCTGATTTGTAAAAATTGTAATTGATGTTTATCATTCATTATTCGAATGAATATTTTGAATAATCACTTGAAGGAATCTATCGTCTCGTCAGATAAAAAACCAAATCTGAAAAGAACATTTTGTCGATTGTGGTTAATCCCTACAAAAGGAGCACAACATAAATTATACTTATTCAAACGGTAGCTAGTGTCGAAAATGACGACATCCCCAAAACAATCATAATCAAGCCTGCAATACCCAGCACTCCAGAAAAAGCTTGTAAGTCTACCCTCCTCATCTCTTTGAAAGTCCCATGCAAACATGCTATCCTCAGTTTGTCGCTTCATGAATAATTGTAAGAGAGAGTTGGCATCACCTTGTTCAATTATACTTCTTCTTTCCCTTTGAATAAAGTTGTAGGCATCTTGCCTTATACACTCCAAGTTTTCAACTCCCTCAACCTCTATAGCAAGGAAATTAAATACGTCCGTTGCCTAATCCATGAACCTGTCATTGATCTCAGCAAATCTGCATTTAACTCGCTAATCTTTCGACTTGAACGTAGAAGGTGCTTGTCACTGGATTCCGCCAAGGGGTGGTTATGGTTTTCGACAAATTTCTTTATTGTCCAGTTGCCATCAACATCAACAGCATAGGGAACCATTGCTTGACAGCCAGTCCTTGTATCCGTTTTTTTGTACTTCTCCGTATTGGCAACTTATGATTCTCTCTTATGACCTGCTTTTCCACAAATATAATCCTTTGACTTAATTTGCTTAGATTTAGCCCAGTAACTGCTGTGGTCCTTGCGGACAGTTAAACCAACATGATGTGCATAAGCGCAATAGTGTTCGTAAGCGTCTACCTCATTATGGACAATAATATTAAGAAAACTATGAACAATTGGATCATTACAATCATTTCCAGGCCCAAGTAACTACAAATTTGAATTATACCACAGAGATAGTTAGATATGCAGATAAGAAGAATTTTCTAAGGTTATTCTTGGGTTATTATTGGGTTATTATCGGGTTATTAGATATTACTTCAACAATAACCCACAAATAATCCAAAAATAACATGGTAATATCCCTCAAATAAGTGTAAAAGTAATTGGAAATAACCATAAAATAACCACAAAATAACCCCAACATATGCAGATAAGAAGGATTTTCTAAGGTTATTCTTGGGTTATTATCGGGTAATTAGGTATTTCTTCAACAATAACCCTCAAATAGTCCAAAAAAAACATGTTAATAACCCTCAAATAAATGCAAAAGTAAATGGAAATAACCCTAAAGTAACCTCAAATTAACCCAATATATGCAGATAAGAAAGATTTTTTTAGGTTATTCTTGGGTTATTATCGGATAATTAGGTATTTCTTCAACAATAACTCACAAATAATCCGAAAATAACATAGTAATAACTCTCAAATAAATATAAAAATAATTAGAAATAACCCCATATATGCACATAAGAAGGATTTTTTATATTATTCTTGGGTTATTATTGGGTTATTAACTATTTCTTCAGCAATAACCCGCAAATAATCTGAAAATAACATGGTAATAACCCTCAAATAAATGTAAAAGTAATTGGAAAAAACTCTAAATAACCTCAAAATAACTTTAATATATGCACATAAGAAGGATTTTTTAAAGTTATTCTTGGGTTATTAACTATTTCTTCAACAATAACATGCAAATAATCCCAAAATAATAAGATAATAACCCTCAAATAAGTGTAAAAGTAAATGAAAATAACCCTAAAATTTATTGTTAGGTTATTCTCGGTTATTATTAGATTATTCTCGGGTTATTGATCATTTCGTCAAAATAACCCGCAGATAACTAAGTCCTAACCACAAAATAAGCTCACAACAATCCAAGAAAAGCTGGAAAACAGATCCAGTTAAGCAAGAAATCTCACCTCCATTCCATACACGTTGACATTGTTTTAGTAATCAATGCTCCATATTTCTTCATTAAGAGAGAAATCTATCTCCATCAAAGCAACAAAGTAACCATGGGACTATAATGACTAAACCCTAACAGAGCCAAAAAATGCTTTTTGAACTAATTTTCTATTGTAAAAGACAAAATATAAGTTTCTGAGGGGCCGAGGCGTACAAATTCAAAAAGGAGAGAAGAAGCAGAAAAGGCAGGATAATACAAAAAGGCGGGTACTCGAAAGGCGCAGGGACATCGGGTCGGGTTAAGCTTCAGCGCGACGTTTTTTTTTTATTACGTGTAAATGCAGGACCCGGAACTCCACGTGGCAGAATTTAAATGGACTGC